>WWET01001923.1:22735-32897 GCA_011038615.1 Limnodynastes dumerilii | reverse complement strand
TTTTAGGTGCGTATATTTAAGAACGGATGCACTGCGCACGCGTAGTAACTTTCATACGCTATTTGCGTTGGACTTAATTTCGCAAATTCCGTGCTTGAACAAAATCTGTAGATTCGTAGTAACATAACGCAAAAATGGGCGTTCCATGAATAAGTAACTAGGCAGATACGGAGATTTGGGTGGAGAGAGACATTTAAATGACCAAATGAAGGCGCAGTTATGCAGTTAAGTTCCTAAGTAGACGCCCAATGCATTCAAATGCGAACCTACAGTTAAGGGAGGGAGTTTCATTGCTATTAGTCGCGTATATTTAAGTGTGAATCAGGTCCTGAGCTACTATGCATGCCAAGTATCTTATTTACGCTATCTACGTACGCAGGGACCGCTCGATACGAGGACAGGTATAACCTACTTTTTTACTACCCGCAGAGCCCGCTGTATTCTCCCATCGCCCTGGGAACCTGTAAGTGATTATGGCCCTGATCCAGAACTACGCCCGCCGTTAAGATCGGCTAAAAAGCCGATCTGCACATGCGCCGGGCAGATGTTGCCCAGCGTCGCTACGGCAACACCCGATCGTGGATCGGGCGTCCGTAGCAGCGCCGTAGGGAAGCTGGAGGGGATGGCCCCCAGTGTCCCTACGTTCCGTTAGTGCAGGTGGGGGGGGGAGCTAGTTTAATGAGGGTGGGAGGACGGGCTAGGCGGCCATACGCTCCTGTGCGAGCATAGCCTTCAGCCGGCGTAAGGAAGGGGCCATACGCCCGCACAGGAGGAGTGTCGGGGAAAGTGAACGCTGTGCTTTAGTAAGGTCTGGATCAGGCCCATTGTCCGTATGGACATTGCACGGTTAGATAAGGTAGCGCTATAGCACTCGTAAGCGCCATAAAGTACCTAAAAACGGGGGGGGGGTGTTGGGGGCTGGAAGAGTTAGAGATCTGGCCGCACTTAACTCACTCTTAACTGTGAATCAGGTCACATAACACATACAATAGTTTAACATTAAAATTGTATACAATATGAGCTAAAAGATAAATTAAGTTGATGTGTTTTCAGTCAGAAAGGTATTTTTTCAGGTACATGTGTTTTCAATCCTCAGGGACCGGATCCACACTCCAGTGTGAGATCCATCCGTGCAGATACGCAATACCTAATACTTCAATGTTATCCCACTAAGGCACACGCAAGCAGCACCCCGAGATCTGAACTGCTTAGAGGCCTACACAGGGCTTCATCCGGCACTGCCTCTGAAGTTACTCTCTGTTTGGGATTGTTCCCGCCACTGGAATCCACCAATGAGTCCACGCCAGGTCCTGATGGCACTGAGCAGCAAATAAGTGCGAATTTGTAAAGCATTTTCCCATGCAGTGTAGAGCAACTTGCTCTGTTCTCAGACTAAAATAGAATGCCCTTCACCAAAGAGCATATTGTACTGTGTGTCCCTGGCACATGGTTATATGCAGTAATATATTCAGAAGAATGAACTCTGGTGTAATAAATAACGCTACCCCTTGCACAGCGCATTAGCATGCACAATATGCGGCTTCTAATTGTAAGCCATCAGTGCAGTATAAGAATAAAGTAATAATAATAAGAATAATTAAATCTAAATATAAAGATTTAAAATGCGCAGCAGATGCCGTGACTTTGAGAAATTTGCATACAGCAACTAAAATAACGGCTCAGTGTTCTTAAAGCAAAATCACAGAAACTTGCTGGTGATATCTTCAGCTATAATATGATACTGGAACAGATATAAGAGCAAAGTGACTGTGACTGGGACGCATTCCACAGAATGCTGCACAAGAAACATGCAGCAGCTCATAGCGACTGTGTCACCAAAATCATTTTCTTGTATGAATTGATTTAATCTGCCTCTGTATGGCCCTGTTCTTCTTATGTCAGGATGAATGAAAAGGCTATTCACACGGGCTCCTGCATTCAAGGTGTTTTCTCCCTATTGCAGAGCACGATCACCTGCTCAAACATGCAGATGCTATGAGAAAGCCATATCCTTTGCAGGGGGGCAGAGGCTGAAGCACATGATGATGATGATGACAATGATGATGATGATGATGATGATGACGCTTGCTAACAGAAGCAAATATCCTGGGAATGGCTTTTTGTGAAAACTACGTTCGTCCAGATTGCTGTTGCACATAAAAGAATTAGGTTAAAGCGCTGTTACCACCGGAGCGTGCTTTCTGCAAAGAGCAATAGGCAGATCCTGAGCGCCGTACGCTAGCCGCTGACATAAAATCGCCTATTTGTATTTACTGTGCAGCGTGCGCAGACGCGACACCACGTAACTCCTAACGTACGTACCATCAGCGTAATTCCGAACGAAGGGGTGGGGGCTTCCATAAGACACCCGCAGTTACGCTTGGGGGGCGGAGGGAGGCATTTAAATCGTACCGTATGGGCCGGGTTAGGCCGTTATGTACGTGAATCCATTACATACATCAGGCTTTGAAAAGTTAAGGTAAGGTTCAGGAAGCGTAAAACGGCCAAAGTACGAGCGAGGGAAGCGCATAGAAAATACGCTACGCGATCTAACGTAACAAGCCCATAGGTCTGGATCTACCCCAATGTGTGTAAAATTAGCCCCATATTCGATTCACGATCACTTGAACACACCTGGAAAAGAGGTCACTATAAAACAATCATTTTTGGGTTTTTTTCTGTGCATCAGACATAATTTCATCACCAAATCACACGAGAGGTTTGTCACTGTGTTGTATAGTATGGGGGGCACGATAACCAATGCTGGAGACGATCGATAGATATCAACAAAGGATAAATAACTGACCCCTATAAAGCACAGAAACGCCACAGCCATGAATAATAAAGCATTTCACACTTACACATTTTACATTTCATTGTCATTTTTTTTAGTTTCTTCTTTTTAATTGTCTCCTATCCAGCGCATTTTATTAATGATGAATTTACTATAGAGAAATTCCATTTGGCAGCAAGAGCATCAGTGACATGCCGGGCTAATTTCTGACTTCTAGTAATACACAGCACACCACCGAGATGTGAATTCAGCTTAAACGCCATAATCAATAGATATAACTGCTCCCAGCACCTTCCAAAATCAGTCCCTCTCGTCGGTTAAACAGTCTCTGTAATTGATTAGTTCACAGACACCATTAATGGAAAAATCTACCCTGGAATAATAAAAGATTTTCTTATATTTGCTCTAAGGAAATGAAATCTGCATATCTGCTAGAACAGTGTATATTTAATCAACTTCACCGGGCAACGGATCAGTAATTTGAAATCCTTTATGGCCAGTTCACACCGATAGCAATACTTTTTATTTCTTAGAATGAATAGTTTTAAGTTGGATAAATATAAAGAACTCTCTTTGGATTGGGTTTTGTTCATTTTTTTTGCATTCTCACACAGAGTTTATTGGCTGTCAGGGATCACATGAACGTAATGACAGGGACATCGCTGCAAGTGAAGCCGCCAATTTAAATAATGCCTGTGGCATTACTAGTGCAGGAGGGGACAGCTACAGTGCTTGACGTTTCTTAATAAGAACACGTTTAATAATAACTTTTCTTCACATTTAGATATATAAATTATGACATTATTAAAAACTGCATGGCAGGCATTCTTTAATAAGCTGAGATCTGTTTATCAGAAGCGCTAAACACAGACATATTTAGCAGAATAATGTTACAATAGTGATCCATCAAGACTTTATCACAGGACAGGTCATTGATGTAAAGACATGCCAAGCTCATTAACCTATGCCAAGCTCACAACACAGCAGACAATTAAACTATCGCTGACAATTCCCAGCAAAAATTGGGCTGGATCCAGACTTAAGTAAGTGCTTGAAATGAGTTACTCCTGGGCTAAACCATGTTGATTGCAGGGGAGTCATATTTCATCTGTTGCACACAATATTGGGGCCTAATTCAATTGAGCTCGTATTTTTTTTTAAAAAATACACACGTATAAAATACGCACCCTTCACACGAAAAAATAAGCACGATTCAATTAGAAATGTCCCCACGCCTCCAACTCACGTTAATTGGACCATGAGCGTGTTTGTTAGCGCTCATGTTTGTGCTTCTTTCCCGTTATAAAATACGCGCGTGTATTTCTGTATCTTTACCCATGCAGTAACAAATGTCAACACAATCACTTCCCATAACCAGCCCTGCCGTCACTGCACCTTTCTATGTCTGTAATAATCTCTTTAGGACCTTCTGCACTTGAATGTCAAAAATAGACTGAAGCAACTCAGTAATTACGTATTATTGTGAAGAGAATAATAGAAAATAACTTTTTCTGCCAGCGTCATTTTTCACTTTTCAATGTTCTCTCCTACTTTTTAGTTATTTTTTTTAACCTACAGCTATTTAACAAGAATGTGGCATTATGTAACCATAAAAATCCTACCACCAACATTTTCTTTATTCCATCTGCTGTATACCTCAATTTATTTGAGTTGCAGGCTGCATAGATTTATGGAGTTGATGGCTGCATAGATTTATGTGGAGTATCACATTTCTGTTGCCACTGTGCTGGGAGGAGATCAGGAGCATAGCGGAGCTGTACACTTGAAGGTCTTCATGAATTTCACCCTCACATGTCATAATACGCACCTTGATGAGGTGCGCAAAAAATGATGCCCATAATATAAAAAGAATGCGCGAATTTTAACGCGTGTAACGCAACTGAATTGCAAAAATTCACACTTGCAATGCATTTCAATAGGGACAAAAAATACGTGCGATAGCCTAAAATTATAAGTGGAAAAAGGCGGAATTGAATCGTGAAAAAATATATGCAAATTAGCAAAATACGCTTCACGCTTAATTGAATCAGGCCCTTAGAGTTGAGAGGTGATGTTTCCTATCCTAAATCTAAATAACAGTGTGATAGTGACGCTGCTCCTCCCCGCAGCCTAACCCCAACACTCCCTTCCTGCAGCCTAACCCTAATTCTCCCATACTCGCCACCTCACCTCCTTTAATCACCCTACCTGTAACCCTCCCTTCCCCACAGCCTGAACCTAAAAGTCTCCAGAGAGTGTTACTCACCTCTCCGGTGTCCAGACGGTGCGGCAGGTGCTGCACACTGTGTGGCTATCAGCCCCCCGCAATGGAGCTTGCCCCCCCCATGTGAAGGAGATATGCATGGGGTGGGCATAAGAATGACAATTGTAACAGTATGGGCTTGGCTAAGCCCTAACATACAATTCAGTATTGTGAACGGAAGCGTCCTGTTAGGGGACTCACAATCTGCATGTAGCAGAGCAGGTGGAGCCTCAGAGCAGGCGGAGCCTCAGAGCAGGCAGAGTCTCCTACATGCAGGGTTGTGGGCAGCGGAGGAAATACAGCGCTAACTGAATCCAGTTCACTTTGTGGTAACTGTTAAGGATCCTGGCAGATGACCGGCCTAACTTGTATTATTGGAACCATTAGAATATGTTTTCCTATTTCAAAAGGGACATATTTGTGATGTCTGTGTTACCATTGGATATACTTCAGAACATATAGGTATTATTACCTTCCTTCTGTAAAATGTATTATCTTTTTACTGTGACGTTTGAATAAAACAAAGATTTACAATACAAAATAGTCCGTCAACCTGTTGAAAACACAATTTGCTTAGTGACCCTATTAAAGAAGAATCACAGTAAGAGAAGATGAATGGATAAAGGTTTCATTCTTGTAATAAAGAGCCTTTTACATTACCAATAATTTACATTATTCTTTTCTATTGTTTTATATTTTGTTTTATTGTATTAAACAAAACTTTATTTAAAATGTCACCTGTTTTTTTTTACACAATAAGCATCAATTGATAAAGTGGCATTATTGCTACATAAACATAAATATACTATTACATTTTAGAGTAATGCACTTTTACATTTGCTTGTATTTCATTGCATCAGACCGGCAAAAATATTTTCTTTCCATTTTTCTGTTTTGGAGAGTATTTTGCTGCACATCCATGTGACTGAATTGTAGCCGTTTACTGCCAGCTAGTGGCTGAAAAGGCAATAACAAGTACAAAAACAAAACAGACAGCTTGCACTGCAATTCTAAGGGCCAGATTTACTAATCAGCTAGAATGATTGGTTGCTATAGGCAACATCTCCACTTTTCTTATCCTGCAAATGATTAAATCTAGCCCTAAGTGACAAACAACCAGCAGTGTTCAGTTACTCTCTATGCTCGGTCATGTGTAATGCAAATTATTTTAGGAAGCCTTAGCATATTGGGTGCCTGAGGATGAATGCATTGGCCGGGATTCACAACACTGTACGTGTAGCACATACAATCTCTAAAGACCACATATATACGCAGATTACATAACGAAACGATACGTAGATTACGTAAAATAGCTACTATCGGTATTTTAAGACCGTATGTACAACACGTCTGGGGCTGTGAATCTGGGCCATTGTTCTTTAAAAGGAACTGTGTCCAGTTTGAATCCGTTATTGTGCTGATGTCAGAGGCGTTGCATTGGTGCAGGGTGTGCAGCTGCTATAGGCCCAGCGGGGAGGTGGATGCCATTGCAGACCCTCCTCATCCCTGTACTGTACTCACAGAGCTGTAAGCACGCGGTCAGCTTCAGGTGGCGCTCAGTCCTCCATCTATGAGAGCTGAACGCTGTTTATAAATACACTGACAGCAGCTAAGAGCAGGTTTTAAGCTGCCAGCCTCTGACAGTTTTGCTCACACTCCAAATAGGGGCCCATCCAGACTCGGGGCCCGCCTCCTTGCGATAGGGCTCAAGCTGGTCATCATGCTGCTCTTCTGCCAGTAGCACGGGGTACGTGTCACTCACATAGGGCCAGATTCAGGATTTCGTATGTTCACCATTAATCATATGCAGACATTAGAACACAGGCACCTACTGATACGAGTATAGGAATCTAGGACCCTAGTTCCCCCTGTTGTCACACCATGAGGCAAATTTAAGGTAAAAGTCCTATACAGGTGAACATAGAGAGACGGACTTAGTATATTATAAAGAATACTGCAATTTACAAACATGTTACAGATTATAACTGAAGATAAAACAAATAGCTTCATATACCTGTTACCCCATCCTTACCACCCCTCCTCTCCCCCTCTGTCTACATACCCACCACCTACACTCTCTTTCATCATCTCCCCACCTGGAAGGGCTGATCCAGGGTCAGGGGGTAACAGAAATAAAAAAAGCAGCACAGCTGCAGGAGGCGGCAAATATAAAAGTGCAAACAAAATGAATGAAGAGAAGATGTTTTGTTGTTCATCTCTAATTTAGAGTTTAAATAGAAAGCGGTCTAGTAATCGTGTGCGATATGCAAAACATTGAGCACATACAATAAAATAAATGGCTGTGCAGCGCTGACCTTGCAGCTCCTATTGGTGCAGTTACTCCTGACTCTGGATCAGGCCGAAGCGTCTCCATTCTGTCCCCACCCCCGCTTATATTGTATTATTCTCACAAGCAGCTTCCTCTAGTCCCCCGTCTCATCATCTCAGCCTTGGTATTGGGTTACTTCTGTCATAAGCTGTAATGCTTGTGGAATTGTTTATTCTGTGTATACTGTATGATGCTGCAGACCATATAATAATAATAATAATAATACAAAATGATTCACAAAATAAAACGGTCGCCATGGGCCAGATCCATACTATTTCCATGGAGTGTGGGTCCCAGTTGCGAACTAGCTGGGCAAACGATTGCTTATGCCTAGAAGACGCTGGAGCACCACATTACTAAAGGTTACTAGGTAAATAACTATTCTATTCCTAACCCACTCCCTAACCCTGACCCTCCCCCATCTAAACCTAACCCTAAGTCTCCCTTCCCCCGCAGCCTAACCCTAAATCTCCCCCCTGCAGGCTAACCCTCATGTCTCCCCTCGTATACCCAACCATTCATTAAAAAAATCTAAGATGGCTGTCATTCGACATTGAGACAACCGAAAGGCAACTTTCGGCTGTCCCTGCTTCGTAATGACAGGCATTGGTGTGGGAACTCGCACCGTTTCTATGCAAAATGTCCCAAAAAAAAGTCTGTTAGTATGTAGTGTGAATGCGCAATGCATCGGACCTCATCCATGCGACCGCTCTGCTCTCAATTCTGTGTCCGGCCCCAAATTCCCAATCTATTCAGAACATTTCATGTCATATAAGGAACCTTTGTCAGCTTGAGCTGTGCATTTGTAGTGCACAAAGCCCATAGAAAATGGCAGCCTTTTATACTGTTTTATTTTCAGGTTACTCTTCTTTAATATATATATAATCAATACAAATGGCAAGAAAAATACAGCAAATGACTGTGGAATACTCAAATGAAACGGTCTATCCTGTATTTGTTAATGGTGGCGGTTTATGAAGTTAGTGAGAATGAATTCAATTATTTACATTCTCTACAGATTAGTAAAGCTAATGTGACCCATTGCCAGAAACAGAATTTTATTATACATATTCATTAGTCCTTATGATTAATTCCTTCTATTTGCTCAGATTCCAGGCATTTAAATCATTTTAGTAATTGAAATGTTACTGAATAGTCTTTATTACCAGAAAATTATCTAAAAAACACAAGAAAAAAATGTCTGCCGCACAGCTGATTAAACTTCCATTCCAGGATGATTTAAGTCAGTAAAACAAGTCTCTTAGCCTAAATATCATTCATGTGCTTGTTTAACCATCTAAATCACAAACATGTGTGGTATTCGGCCTAGAAATGCGACAGGAAATACCATTTATAAAGCTTGGAAAAAACATGAAAAGGTCGATTTTGGAATTTATTATTATTTTTTTTTACCCCAGAACATTTTCAGACCTTAATTTATAAAGTTTAAAGAGTTTCTGCAGTCTAAGCATTGGAAAAATGAGAGATTTCGGATAACGTGGATTAGAGCTACAGCACTCTCAATAATCAGGCAAAGAAATCCGTATATATTCTATTCCCTTTTTTTTTTTTTACTGTACATGGTTTTCCAAAGGGGAAAAAAAACTTGGAATTGGTTCTGAGTAATCAGCTTAACATATCCCCAGTTAGATCACCTCTAGAATGAGAAGCGAATTTGGAAAATAAGCTACATCTTGTCTAATAGCTTTTCAATTGGATTTTTTTTCTGGCTTTAGAGCAATTTAATAAAAAAAAAAAACCAAGAAGAAGTCCACAAGTTGAGGAATTCTAGCAATGAAAGGAAATGTAAACTGTAGTTTATTTCAGGGAAGTCATTACATGGACAGCTGGGGGTAGAATGGATTTAGACCTTTCTTACGTTTAGTTCAATGCCATATGAAACAAATTACATTGCCTGAGCTCAGGCCCACCGAACAGTGTGCAAATTCCGCTGGTAAAGATTGCAAAAAAGCCAAAGCAATAGCTCAGATCCTCCCAGCTTGAGGACAGACACAGTACATCTGTCTTTAGCGGAGCTATCTGGTCCTTTATGAAAGTGCATATCTGCAAGCCCATAACACAAATTATACTTCATTATCCTCTCCCGATATCATGACACATAAATGGAGTTTGTTTATTCAGATGGCGGAGTCTACTATTTGCATATTTAGTAGGTTGCTGGTTTTTATGGCCACATGCAACTCATTCTTCATTACTAAGACATCATAATTAAATGAGATTAAATATAAGATATATTCCTAACTCTAAAAATAATGTGCGGGTAAAATAGGATCTAGAGTCAGTGTAGTTTTAATTGAACATCTGGGCAGACTGGATGGGCCGTGTGGCTCCTATCTGCCGTCACTGTCTATAGACAAAGCTGTGGGAAAGGGAACGTGGAGCTGTTGCCCATAGCAACCAATCAGATTCTAGCAGACATTTTCTAGTATGTAATAGGAAATTGAGACCTAGACTCTGATTGGTTGCTATGGGCAACATCTCCACTTCTCCTTCCCCGCAGCTTAGTAAATCTGGCCCTATTAATAGTTTGCTGGAATTCTTAACCCATGGTAGTAGTATGACAGTTGGTATGTTGGTGTTGACCACTGTCTGCTGGTAAAATAGGGTGACTTTCATGAAAACCCCGGCTTTTTTTTGGCAATCTGAAGCAAAACCCCGGGTCCTCTAGCCGGGGTCTTAGACCCGGCTAAAAAGAAGGGTTTTTGCCGGCTTTTTGGGTCCCGCGGCTCCACTGCACAGCGGTGACCTGGGAAAT
>WWET01001922.1:286625-300310 GCA_011038615.1 Limnodynastes dumerilii | reverse complement strand
CCTGTGCGAGCATATTTTCCCTCGCTTACGCCGGCTGAAGGCTACCCTAACTTCAGCCGGCCTAAGCAAGGGAAAATACACTCACACAGGAGTGTATGGCCGCTAACCCCTCCCTCCCTCATTAAACTAACTCCCCCCCGCCCATCTACACTAACCTGAACGTTAGTTGTAATGGAGCTGCTACGAATCGTTGATCGGGCGTTGTCGTAGCTACACCGGGCAACATGTGCCCGGTGCATGCGCAGATCGGCTTTTAAGCCGATCTTACGCTGCTGGCTGGCGTTTTAACGCCAGCGTAGGTCTGGATCAGGCCCGATGTCCCTTCACTTCTTTACATCCTTTGAAGTCCATACTGTACAGATTTTCAGCCCTTTCACTATGCATGTGACTGTGATCTATCGCCCCTCCCAATACATCCTGCCAACAATTTCCCTCATTTCTTATCCTCTAACTTACCATCCATTATCCCGGGTGATTTTAACAACCCCATTAAAAATTCTTCGTCTCCTGATGCCCAGGCTTAGTCTTTGATTTTAATAACTTCCTCTCCCTTTCCCTTTCTCGGACCATAACCTTGTAACCTGCAAACTTTCCTAATTTTACAAAACCTTCTCACAGATGTAGAAATCTTAATATTAAACCAACTTTCCCAATCTGTACAACAACTTCAATATCTTCAGTTTATCATTTTTTCTACTTTCTTGATATAGTAGCTCCTCACCTTAACCAAACCCTAGCAGCTGCCCTAGATTAAGGCACGCCCATTCGTCCGTAATTACGCTAATGTTGCGGACAACCTATTTTCAACCACGGCCAACACCAAGTTACGCGCATGCGCAGTGCGGGTTTTCAGCCAAGATTACGCTTACGGCAGGCGTATTTACACCCGCGGGCGTAGATCAGGAGCTGGCTCAAACTCCAAGCACTTGTTTTGTGCATTTCATTTCCTACCTGGCCCTTCTGTGCAAAATCCACCAACGTCCATCAGTGCTGAAGATCTTGCATTGTTTTTTTAAGGACAAGATTGTCCTCATCAACTAACACACTGCTCAGTTCCTTTCCTCCATACTCTGGCACCATGTGCTCATTCCAAACCATCAATGAAGAGGAAATGACTGCTCCTCTCTGCTTCTTCCTATTCTGCTACCTGTCCTCTCTTTCTCTGGTGTCTTCCCATCTTTATTCACGCATGCACTAATCACTCCGGGCCAGATTCACAGGTAAGAAGCTGCTTCGATTTACTGTGCGTGATTTTAGGACCGGTTAATCTGTGCAGTCATAGCACCTATATTTACGCAATCTACGTAGGTTTTAAGAATGTTGATCCCTTAAGAGCAATTCACGCAGCTGTTCGTAATGAGATAAGTAAGACGAGGCATGCCAGGAAAAGTTAAGAAGGAAGTTAAGAAAACTGGGTGGGGGGAGGCATTTAAATGGGGCAGACAGGGCGCCGTTTACTAAGTACGTGCGTTCTTTGAAAACAAGAAGAGACATACACATGGGCAGATAAGGCAGCTTTTGACATTCTTAAGTCAGTTAAGAACAATAAAAATGAGGGCGTTTCAAGGGAGTTTCCCTGTGTATAATTGCGAACCAAATCTTTCTTATCTCCCTTTTTAACCTCTCCACTTCCATGAACCTAATCCCAACCCTCCCTTCCCCGCAGCCTAACCCTAACCCTTCCTTCTCCATAGCCTGACCCTAACCCTAACCCTCCCTTCCCCGCAGCCTGACCCTAACCCTTCCTTCTCCATAGTCTGACTCTAACCCTCCCTTATCTATAGCCTAACCCTAAGCCCCCCCTCCCCGCAGCCTGACCCTAACCCTTCCTTCTCCCTAGCCTTACCCTAACCCTCTCTTCTCTATAGCCTAACCTTAAGAACCCCCTCCCTGCAGCCTGACCCTAACCCTCTCTCCCCTGCAGCCTGACCCTAACCCTCCCTTCCCCACAGCCTGACCCTAACCCTCCCCTTCTATGGCTCTAACCCTCCCTTCCTAAGAGCCTAACCCTAACCTCATCAACACTAAAAGTCCCCGGTTACTCAGCTCTCTGGAGCTGTCCTGCGGGTGAGTGAAGTTATCTGTAATCAGAATTCCTTTATTTTGTTAGGGGCGATGTGGGGGGGCTCAATATGTCCTAAACTTTTTCAATGGCTTTGGATGGAGTGGATTGCATTTCTATTGGATGCACACCATCTTTCCATCTTACCATCCGATCGCCTACTCACTTGATCTAATAGTCCGATCCTGATTCAGAAACGACACCGACTTCTGGAAGCTGCTTCCGCAGATCCTTGTGGAACACTTAAGGTAAGGTTCTGGACTCCGTACATGAGAGGGAGCGACAGGGGAATTAACTTTCCTTTCATGTGCGGACTTACAGACCTCTGTGTCAAGGTCGGGATCAGGCTCCTTAATCACCAGCGCTGCTGCTACAATACAGGATCCGGAAAAGATGGAGAAAAAGAGGTGTCCGGCGCTCCAAACAAGCATTATATAACACTATGTGTCAGCACATACACAAAAGATGGAACGTGTTGACTTCCTCCAGTCTCTCTCGGTATGTTTTGTGTTTTCTGGGGCAATTATGCTTTTAGGGACCCTCTATTCCCCTAATCAAGGCAAAGCTCTGGGAACTCATATAGAGTAAAGAGAAAAAAATGGTTATTCAGTAACCAATTGATTCTGCGTCCAAACTATATAGAGCACTGTTACTTAGCCCTGAGCACTGTCACCATACACCCTGGCTGGACCATTGTGTGATATTGCCCTTATGTATCAAACCCCACTGTCCTATAGAGTGTAAGCTTATGAGCAGGACCCTCTCTTGTTTATACTGATTGTTAAAAATGGTACAGCGCTATGTAATCTGCTGGCACTATATAAAAACCTGTTAATGAATAAATAAATGAATTTGCCCCTCTGATAATAAATCTCCTGACACCAACATCCTAAATTTACAACCCCTTCCCCCTCCCGGGAGACAGCAACTCTTCACTTCATTAGTTGGAGGTGGAGGTTAAACCAAAGCATAAAATACAAGTTTAAAAACCTGTTGTGAAAAGAGGATGTTACAGAGAGCAAAAAGTCAAACGTTTGGCTCATTGAATCCCAACAGACAAAAAGGGTGAGAGGTTAACAGCCACTTCTGGCAAGGAGAAGGGTGAATCAAGGACAGCAACACGAGTGAAGGATTGGGAGCCATAAAGCCTGGTGAGAATGCTGAACCTTGCTGACCTTGGCCGGGGATGACCCCTCCACACTTGAAGTTTATACCACTTTTGGGTCTTCATCACATAATAAAGCTCGGATCAGAGGGAAGGGAATGTCAACCACTTTATAAGAGTTGAGAGAACATTAAACACTGATGGAACCTGGGATAGAACCTCTGAAGGCGTCCTGTAGAGTGTGAGGAACACAATGTTCTCCAGGCGAGACCACAAAGGAACGAGCGGCTGTGGGAGTTTCATTGTATCACATTGTATCGCAACGTATAAAGGTTTACGGCTTCTCTTTCCTTTGTAAAATGGTCTGCGGAGCACAATGGGGGAATATGATTCAACATGGCTGGCAGAAGAGCTGCACAAACAACCGCGCTAGTAGGGGATGTGTCCAGAGAGGGCTCTGTACAGGGAATATGGGGCTGATCCAGACCTACGCTGCCCGGTGGTAATACGCCAGGCGTAAGTGTAAGATCGGCTTAAAAGCCAATCTGCGCATGCGCCGGGCAACATCTGCCCGGGTGTCCGTAGCAGCAGCGTAGTAACGCTGGAGGGGGCGTTTTCCCTCCTTACTACGCTGCAGTTAGTGCAGGTAGGCGGGGGAGGGAGGGTAATGAAGCTGGGAGGGTGGTGTTAGCGTAGCAATGCTCGCTTATGCCGGCTGAAGTTAAGGTAGCCTTCAGCTTCAGAGTGTTAATACGCTGGTGCAAGGGGGATGGCAGCGATGGCACGCTGAGCGTTAGAACACTCAGTGTACCATTGTAGCTCTGGATCAGGCCCTGTAATACTACGATTATCCTGTAGAGTGGCCATCATCCCACACTGGACACACAGAAGATATGGCTCACTCCCAGAAGCCTTTGCACCAGTTCCCTAAGACACAGACAGACGTCAAAGTTGGTTATAACCAGCAGCCAATTTATAAACCCAGCAATGTGTTTAAAGAGGGGAAGAAGATGTAACGACTGTGGATACAGGGGGTGTGGATAGTACGGAGACCGGAGGAGAGCGAGGTGCCAGTCTTTATAAATCAGCGCTGTCTACCGCTGCCAGGGAGGGAAAATGGGCTGCGGCCTGGAGAGGACAGTGCAAAGTCACCAATCCGCACATGCACAGAGTAATCAGTGTCCAGCAACTGCACCGCGCATGCACCACAAGGGGGCTGAGGTGAGAGTCTGCGCTCTTCCTGTGCGAGTCGCTGCGTGTTCCGCATTCACCATCCGCTTCACGGACAGCACAAAACAAGAAAAGTAGAGTGGACTCTGTGTGAGTGGACTGTGTGAGTAGACTCTGTGTGAGTAGACTCTGTGTGAGTGCACTCTGTGTGAGTGGACTCTGTGTGAGTGGACTCTGTGAGTGGACTTTGTGAGTAGACTCTGTGTGAGTGGGCTCTGTGTGAGTAGACTCTGTGTGAGTAGACTCTGTGTGAGTGGACTCTGTGTTAGTAGACTCTGTGTGAGTGGACTCTGTGAGTGGGCTCTGTGTGAGTGGACTCTCTGTGTGAGTGGACTCTCTGTGTGAGTGGACTCTGTGTGAGTGGACTCTGTGTGAGTGGACTTTGTGAGCCGAATTTACACCTAAGAAGCAGTGGCGTAGGTGAGTATCGTTAGTAGAGGACTCGCTGCGTATGCATAGTGGGTCCTGTACACAATCTTCTTATCGTGGCACATCCGTGGTCTGATATGCATTACTGCCTGTAAAGTCTGCATTGCACATACGTGTCTGAGACAATCCTGTGATAAATATCATTAGCAGACAGGGGCGGGAGTAACGGGAACCCTGATATCTCCGGCCTTTTCCCCTTTACTAAATTTAAACTAAACTCTTATCGAAAAAGTTTGAGAACAACTGTTTTGGGGCTTTCTCGTTAAAAATCTGATGATAAAATAGGCTTCTGACCTTGTGACCGGCAGCGACATCCGCCGCGATCCTGCCGATGATTAATGGTCTCTGTCCCTGAAATCTAACCCGTTATTTTTTAGTTTTAACCAGGGAGCCGACTACTCTGTTTATCGGGGGTATCGGAGAGAGACGCTGTTATGGGGCCGGACTTAATGCCCCCGGCCTGTCAATGGCGCATTGCTAGGTATGGGCGGGGCTTGACGATACAATTTCCACAATCAAGCCCCGCCTATACCTAGCAACAGTAAATGACAGACTTACAAACGCTAGGACAGATCCTGACCCCTGTCCGTAATTGCGCGGCCGCAGTGAGGAGTGCACGCCCCTTGTCGGTAGTAAATCTGGACAGTTACGTAGGTCTGCGGCCGTGTATGGCGGTGAAACGACCATCGTTAATGATGGGTCAGCCCCTTCTGCGTACTTCCTGACGTACGCAACTTACTTACTTATGTCAGTAAGCACGCATGTGGAACATCTGCCTTGCATAAGCGCAGATGTTCCGAGACAAATGATTTGCATAAGTCCCCTGATCTGGGCCATAGATTGGATAGATTGCGGGGGGCGGGATTTGAGGCCCTCAATCCCATTGCGGGAGATTTGCCGGCTCTCCCGGGATGCCAGGAGACAGGCCTGAATTTTGGGAGTCTCCGGACATTTAGGTATCAACACTGGTAAGCTCTGTGCGTCCCAGGGTGTGTGCTACCCTCGCACACACAGAATTTAGGATTGTATGCGTGCAAATGGACTTACGAGCAGCTGCGCATTTCTGATTCAGCATCCGGTCCATGGACCTTATAACAAACCAACACAAAAATAACAAAAGTACATTATCTATATTTAAAAAAAACCAACACACAATGAAATACTAAGTTGCACAATGCCGTCAGTATCTGAGGTATCTGCGATGACAGTCGTCGTGTATTGCAGTCGTGTGAGTGTAGACAGCCAGAAACCTGGATACCGAGCACTGACCAGGCTTTTATTAGACAGTCTCTGCACCTGTCTCTCACAGACAAGCTGGGGCAAAGCTCTGGAGAGCGGCATTGTGTTGTGCCATCCGCAGAGCTGTGCAGCTTGTAAAACCAGCTCCCATTATTTGTTTTCACGCTGCAAGGTGATATGTAGCCTCCGGCCATGGCATTTACTAGAATTTTTACTTTCCCAAAATGCTGAGGCAGACAGCTCCGTATCACCTTACTGGAAGAGTCTCCCAGCTGGTCCGAGGCTGCAAGTGTGAGGACAGTCATCTGTGCAGCGGTCACTAGGTTCATCTGCGGAGATCTTCCTGGAACTAAAAGCATCGAGGATTATTTATAGGGAGCTCTAAGATCTGTATAATACAATATATATATGTATGTATAATTATTATATCTGTCTTGTGTTTGTAGGTGTAATATTATCAACAGGCTGGTATTAGGCTAAAAAATATATCTGTCTACACTTCTCCCACTGAGGCGCCTGCAGTACTCTGTAACTCCAGGAGGGGGAGAGCCGGCTGACAGACTGTCGCATCATTAAACCCGCCCCCACATTTCATACCACAAATCACAGCATTGTGCAGCAGGGGGCGGAGTCACAATGATGCAATATCTATATAGGGTACATGTGGGAGGGGAGCCCACTCTCCCAGGAGTCGAGAAGAACCGACTGTAATTTGGAATGTTACCAGATATTCCCAACTCAGCAACAGCCTAATAACAGCCCTATTCTTATCAGTGTTTCCTGGTCTCAAAAGAATCTTAATTCTTTTTAAATGTGTTGCTCTAAAGAATGAAAGAAATAATTAAATTGAAAGATACGTGTTTTACATATTGTTTCCCCTCAAAAATGATTAAATATAATTTTTAGATAGATAGATAGGAGATAGATAGACAGACAGACAGACAGACAGACAGACAGATAGATAGATAGATAGATAGAAGATAGATAAATTAGATAGATAGATAGATAGATAGATAGATAGATAGATAGATATGAGATATATAGATTGATATTAGATCGATAGATAGCTAGAGATAGATAGATAGATATGAGATAGATAGATAATTAGATAGATAGATAGATAGATAGATAGATAGATAGATAGATAGATAGATAGATAGATAGATAGATAGATAGATAGATAGATAGATTGAACTTTTGTTTCATATAAAGTTAGGATACGAGTGTTATTCAGCTCATAAATCCGGCCCTTCAGTTCAGGGGTTAAGAGGTAAAACATTCGCACAGTGATGAAAACATAAGATTAATTTATCAAGAACCATCATTCATCAAAGTAGAGCTGTCACTCTGGATAAATCACAGAAGATATGTAATATTACAGAGATTTAGCATCTACAAATGAAAAAACACTGATAAAAATCAACAATTTAAGAATTTTTTTTACTAGACAGCTCTTGGGAAAACATAGTCCTTAGGGCATATAAATGTAGAGAACATTACCTGCAGCTTATACTGACATAAATACTGCACACACATGTGTCTACCCACCATCCACACACTGTCCACAGACATAAACATGTATAGTCTCAGTTTTTATGAGAATTTAACCTAAACACTCACTAGAAACCAGTGACATCACTGAGAATGCAGCCAATCCAGTCACTAGAAACAAGTGACATCACTGAGAATGCAGCCAGTCCAGTCACTAAGAGCCAGTCTCATCACTGAGAATGCAGCCAATCCAGTTACTAGAAACCAGTGACATCACTGAGAATGCAGCCAATCCAGTCACTAGAAACCAGTGACATCACTGAGAATGCAGCCTCTCCAGTTACTAAGAGCCAGTGACATCACTAAGAATGCAGCCTATCCGGTCACTAGGAGCCAGTGACATCACTGAGAATGCAGCCTATCCAGTCACTAGAAACCAGTGACATCACTGAAAATGCAGCCTATCCGGTCACTAGGAGCCAGTTACATCACTGAGAATGCAGACTCTTCAGTCACTTGGAGCCAGTGACATCACTGAGAATGCAGCCTATCCAGTGACATCACTGAGAGTGCAGCCTATCCAGTTACTAGGAGCCAGTGACATCACTAAGAATGCAGCCTATCCAGCCACTAGGAGCCAGAGACATCACTGAGAATGCAGCCTATCCAGTCACTAGGAGCCAGTGATATCACTGAGAATGCAGCCTATCCAGTCACTAGGAGCCAGTGACATCACTGAGAATGCAGCCTCTCCAGTCACTTGGAGCCAGTGACATCACTAAGAATGCAGCCTATCCAGCTACTAGGAGCCAGTGACATCACTAAGAATGCAGCCTATCCAGCCACTAGGAGCCAGTGACATCATTGAGAGTGCATCCAGGGCCAGGATCTGCAGTTAGATTAGGGAACGGCAGATCCCTGATGCATTATTATTATCAGGGTCGGAGCTCAATCTATGAAGGTCACAGGAAGAGACATCATTCTACAATCCGGCCTGCGTCACATGGCACACGACACTTTGAATATTTTTGGCGACATATTATCAGACTTATTCATAGGCCGGCTCAGCTGTCCAACGCAGGCCATTAACCCTTGTATCCCTGGTTACATTTGACAAAGAATCCGCGTGGCATTAAGGGACCTTATGAAGAAAACTTCACTTTTCTGCACTTTTTTGTCCCTCTCTGACTGTTCGTGTTTGTTTAATTAGACCCTAATTGCAGCTAAGTTTGGCAGTTCATAGAGAGTCAATGGTTACTTTCAGAAGGGGGGCAACATAACTACAGTAACTCATTACTCTAAATGTGAGGAGTGAGGAGAGATAAATGGGGTTGTAAGCCAAACCTTCTGGTATTCCTGTAACAGTTGGCTGAGCACTGAGCCCAGGTTGGGGGGGTTGGAGTATTACATGTGTTTGTTGTCTGAGTTACAGACAATGGGGGTATTCTCCGGGACAGAGGCACATCTGTGTTAACCTGTGAATTTATTGCCGAGGGCAAGTGCTGGAATTACTTATAGAGAAAGATGTGTCCGAGTAACATGATTCTTATCAACTATCACCTATTGCGGATTTTAGATTGCATGGTAAAAGTTTATTCAGAAATTAATGGTTGTTTCATTCAAATATTAAGAAGAAAAACTCTAAACCACGTCTCAAATAATAACTATGCTAGATATTGTACGGCCGCAGACCTAGTCGTAACGGGGCTTCCCCCGGCCCCCATTTACATGTCATTTCACGCCCATACGGCCATCGCCAGCCCCTTCCGCGTAAGTACTGAGGTACGTAACTTTGTTAAGTAAGTTAGTACTTACGCCGTGGGCAGGGGTGGCCCTAGGTTTTGCGGGGCCCTAGGCGACGCTGTCTTCCCCTCTCTTCTTCCTCACCCTCCGTCCTCTGCGGCGCCTCTGAATAACGCGCCTACTCCGGACCGTCACCCGCCACTGGCCGCCAGGCTTGCAGGTGTGAAGTTTTCAGCATGAAAACGAGGCTGTGTTGCCATAGAAACACATACACGGTGCCTGGACGCAGCGGTCCGGGCACTGTGTATGCGGGGCCACGGCAGCCAGTACAGAGCCGCTGGGATGATGAACCCGACGGCCCTGTACTGGCTGCTGCGGCCCTGCGCAGGGCCTTTACCTCACACATGCAAGCCTGGCGGGGTGACGGTCCAGAGTAGACCCTGACCCGCGGGGCCCTAGACGGCTGCCTATACCACCAATGCCACGGGCCGCCTCTGCTCGTGGGAACGCCTAGAGCGCATGTGCAGATGTTTCCAGACAGGGGACTTGTGTAAGTTCCCCCTGTCGTACTTAGGTCAGGATCTGGCCCAATGTCGGCAATTCAGTTCTGACGTTAACTGTGGCAAATGCGATGATCAGGACGGCGAGCCACACGCCTCCTCTTATCCCAAACCCCTACAGGGCTTCTCCCACTTCTGCACCCTCCTCCCGCAACCTCACATCTTTCCTGCAAATTGGATTATACGGATGATTCACTCAGTAGAGTTTTGTCTTATATTACAAATAATGATCATGACAATAATTCATTTGATTCGAGGAGTATGATATCTAGGGAGGTGGATAAGACTGAGGAACCCCAAGAAGTTACAAAACCAGGGTTCCAAAAGTCTTTAAAAATATTATATTCATCATCTCTGTGTATTTGTACCTTATTTTATGGATATTATTGCAAGAAGTGTCAATAATAATCATTGCACCAGATGCAGGAGTAATAGCAGATTCTGTGCCTGCGTCACTGCACGACTACCATCGCTATGCCCACGTATCTCATATGCAGGGTGAGTGTGCCCGTCCTAGCATCGGAAACTGAATCCTGCATGGAGGCAAGCATCGGGAGTGTTCGCATTACCAACTGTCGGCCATCTTGCGCATGTAGCGTATTCATTCTAGATCCAGCCATTGACCAGAGGATTTTAGAAATAGACACGGACTGTTGAGGACTTTCTTGCAATCCTCGTCTCTTAGACATGACCGTGTTATTTTTCCCACCAAGAATATTCATTCAAAGATTTATTATGTTCCATATAAACACTTTTCCAGCATGACCTTATAACACATCTCACCCTATTTATCCCTCCTCGGCGCCGGATGTTTCTGGTTTTATAATCCGACATGGTAGAACTTTTTAAAGTTTGTTTTTGACCCCACCAATGCCGCACCCCTCAGTACAGACTGTTCTGCGGAACACGTAAAACCCGTCTGAACTGACATCTCTTCCATCAAAACAACCGTTGGGCGCCACTTATGAATATCTCTCCTTGTCCAACCTCTGCTTCCCCCTCCATGGTTCCAACAGGGCGGCCGCCGCTGGTTAAGCTGGGCTATAGATGCGGTGAGGATTTGGTGCCATGGGGAACAAGGGTTTCGGAATGTTGGTCAATCTTCCGTTCTTTATGCTTCAGCTTGAACTTAATAAACCCCTGGTATTTTCTTCTGTTTATATTTAATACATGTTGGGCCTGGATCCTTTCTCTCATGTCAACACCGCAAAAAATATATATATATTTATATACATACATTTATATATGGCTTGGCAGGAGCAGTGCAATATGGTTATAGCAACCTCAATAAATCTTGCTGTCAGGAAGTGTTTGCATCAGTACTGTGTGCTTTACCCACTGACCCACACGGGCAAATAGAGAGATACCATCACTCCCAGATGAGTCTCCGAGAACAACACTGCACTTACTAAGTTAATGCATCCAGATAGACACAGTGCACCAGCTGCCAATTTACTGTTTAGTTTCCTATACTGCCAGGAAAATGTATCCAGAATGCACAGGGAGCTGGATTCAGCCAAGCAGGAGATAGTTGTGATGGTTCGAGGCGGCAGATACACTGAGACGTTGGGCCTGCTCCAAAGCGTGACGAATGGCCAATAGCGGAGCATATTTCTCAGTACTCTATGGTCAATTCAAACACTTCTATTCTAAACAAGAAATGAAAAAGACACAGTGCTAAGAATATATACTGTATAGTAATGAATCGGTCGTATGATATGTCAAGAGAATGCCCACAATAACCCGTGTGGCTGGATCCAGTCACCGGAAAATAGGAGCAAAAAATAATATACAATGATCTTTAACCAAGCAAAGGAGCCAACAATATAGAACAGACATAAAAGTCAAAGAAACAGAGACACATAATATCCACGTCAGTGGTCGAAGTGGACATTTAGAGGTGCCGGTATGGACATTTAGAGCTGGCGGTATGGAAATTTAGAGGTGGCAGTATGGACATTTAGAGGTGGCGGTGTGGACATTTAGAGGTGGCGGTATGGACATTTAGAGGTGGCGGTGTGGACATTTAGAGGTGGCGGTATAGACATTTAGAGGTGGCGGTATAGACATTTAGAGGTGGTGGTATGGAGATTTAGAGGTGATGGTATGGACATTTAGAGGTGGTGGTATGGACATTTAGAAGTGGCGGTATGGACATTTAGAAGTGGAGGTATGGACATTTAGAAGTGTCAGTATCGACATTTAGAGGTGGCGGTGTGGACATTTAGAGGTGGCGGTATGGACATTTAGAAGTGGTGGTATGGACATTTAGAAGAGA
Source organism: Limnodynastes dumerilii (assembly GCA_011038615.1). NCBI lineage: Eukaryota > Metazoa > Chordata > Amphibia > Anura > Limnodynastidae > Limnodynastes > Limnodynastes dumerilii. The sequence continues at coordinate 288,173 of WWET01001922.1, read as the reverse complement.
CGGTATGGACATTTAGAGGTGGTGTATGGACATTTAGAAGTGGCGGTATGGACATTTAGAGGTGGTGTATGGACATTTAGAAGTGGTGGTATGGACATTTTGAAATAATAAAAGTGAATGGAGAATAACAGCATTTCAATTAAATCAGTGTGAGAAGTGATTTTATGGCATACCCCCGTATACCCCCATATACACCTGTATACCCCCATATACTCCCGTATACTCCATATACTCCCGTATACCCCCATATACTCCCGTATACTCCTGTATACCTCCATATACTCCTGTATAACCTCATATACTCCCGTATACCCTCTCACTTTGTGCCCTGATCCACATATATGGGTGTAGTTCTCCGCTCTGTGGATCAGTGTCGAAATAGACTCAATGTATTTCTGTGGAATACAAAAAATCTGGATAGGCCGGTTATGATCTCATGCAAAAGTTTTGCCTCTGAATTGGAGTAGGCCCTACTGACGCGTTTTGTCCTCCAACCTGCTCCAGTTCAGCTGCGATTTTATACTTTTCTTTTCTCAGTTAGCAGAGAATTCTCTCAGAAAATCATAACCAACATTTCCATGATCCATAGCAGCAAATAATCCTGCCCTGGCGTCTGGATGACCGATGAAGAGACTGTCACATCATTGGATCCGCTCCAGAGGTGAGTGTACGTCAGCTGACGTGACTTTTCTCTCCATGATTTTCATCTGCACATGCTCAGAACTGAGGAGCAGTCACAACTCGAGCGGCAGCAGCTTGCGTTCTGAGGAGCGTGTTGAGGGAGGGAGTGGAGGGATGCAGTCAGTGTACAGTAAGGGGCGGGGTCCAAGTGAGTGCCCCCGATCCAGAGCCGATCACAGACGTAGCAAAGGGCTGTTTACATCAACACCTTTGCACCCGCCCCAGGTCCTGTCTAAATTCAGGGGGGACCTTTCACGGCCTCTATCACACCCTTGTGTTAGGATGTGACACTTCCAATGCATTACTAAGGGTCAAAAATGGCCGCCGCTGTCCCCCACCCATTTTTATGTAAATTTTCACGTACGCATGATTTCCGTGCGTATGTCCCCAAGTGCGATTCACATGTACGTCCGTTAGGCACTTCCATGCGTATAGTCAACATAAACTACATACATAAAGTAACTGCGCCTGCCGCGATGATCCGACCCTAAACATACGCACGGAAGTTCACTCAAACACGGATCTCTGAATACGGTCCTGTATTTAGCGCGTAGATGCTTTGCGCTTAGCTGCTGTTTGTGCTGTAATTGCTTGTACTTCTTGTAACCCATCAGCCGCAGCAGGAGATATGCGATTGGCGTCTCCGGATGGGGTCCATTGTGTGACTGTGATCGGACGCAGGAGGCAGCCCTCGTGTACCGATCCAGAACTAGGCTGAGGTTCACGGCTGAATCGCTCTTAGAAGTCGCATTATTTGCGTGGGATATTTCCAAACGCAGGTGTTTTGTTTGGTGTTTTAGTCTGCATCAGACCCACTAAAAAATAAATCATTTTAAATTGATAGTTACCATATTAGTCATAAAGAGC
>WWET01001922.1:274769-285785 GCA_011038615.1 Limnodynastes dumerilii | reverse complement strand
GGTAGGGTTTGGAAAGTGTATCTTGACAAAATACGTCCGTGCAAGGGGTGTGCCGAGGGGAGTGTAACGAATTTACGCGCACGAAAATACGCTCCGCGAATAAACGTACGGCAAACGTAGTTCTGGATCTACCCCAATGGATTGCCATGAAAAATAGTAGTTTCCATGGCGATCCATGTAAATATCGGGGGTCTCCGCCAGCCTGTTCTTTTCAGATCCACTACCGGTGTAAAACCACTGCCATCTCAGGATGGGTGAGGGTCTCCGGTTAGAATGGCTCTATGCCTCAAGGAGACGTTGCAATCGATCCACGGAGCACCGAGCTTTCGGTGATCCGAAAAGTAAGAAAAAATAGTCCCCCCACTCCTTTCCCTAATTCTAACCCTAACCCTCCCCCCTTACTACCCTGAGCCTAGCCCTCCCTCCCCTGCAGCCTGACCCTAACCCTCCCTACCCCGCACAGAGAGGTTACTCACCTTTCCCTAGGTCCGGCGATAGCGGCGGCGGAGGGATATCATTGGCGGTGGTACTTCTGAAGGAGCATGGGTGAAGTATGCTGAACGGCTTACTCACGCATTCTGAAAATAAAAGTAGAAACTGGTAAGTATTCGAAATAGGGACATCCGAAAAGGAACTTTCGGATGTCCCTTATTCGCAAATGAGACTTTCTGACCGGATGTATGCAACCATCTCAGGATGACGTTAGTGCCTTTATCCCAGCGATGTCACAAAGCCATTAGAATCTGCGTAAATGGAGTGGTTACCTTTGCATAAAACATGGATGCGTGACAATTTATTCCTTATTATGTGCGGTCTTGTGGGTCTGTAACTTGTCACAGAGGATTCCGCCAGCAAAGGGTTAAATGTTTTGAAGTGAACTTCTACAACTAATATTCCAAACCACTGAAACATTGTCCTTCCCATTGTACCCTCAGTATTCAGCGTCTTACCAAATAAAATACTAATTCCCGTCAACTGGCTCCATGAATAATAATTATAATGCTATTAGGGTAACCCTTGTCATGCAATCAGGAATTATTTTTTTTTTTTATTATTAGTATATTTTTTATTTATTAGTTATTTTTTTATATAGTGCCAGCATATTATGTAGCACTTTATAATTTAAAACAATAATTATACAACATTACTGTGGTGTAACAAATGCAAAAAAAGGGCCCTGCTCACAAGCCTACACTCTATAAGACACTGGGGTTTGATACATACGGAGAAGTGCTATAGATCACACAATGGAGGGATATTACCATGGAGAGAGACAGGGTGTATGGTAACAGTGCTCAGTGCTGTGTATGATCAGTCACACAGCAGTGTTACTACCAGGACTGAGGGGATATTACTATGGAGAGAGACAGGGTGTATGGTAACAGTGCTCAGTGCTGTGTATGATCAGTCACACAGCAGTGTTACTACCAGGACTGAGGGGATATTACTATGGAGAGAGACAGGGTGTATGGTAACAGTGTCAGTGCTGTGTATGATCAGTCACACAGTATTGTTACTACCAGGACTGAGGGGATATTACTATGGAGAGAGACAGGGTGTCTGGTTTGCTGGAAACTGATGTGTTGCAAATAGTCAGCCGTAAAGACGGATTGAGTCAGGAAACTGAGCTAGAGAAGCAGCTGGTGGGTGTAGCAGGTGAGGCAGAAGGTGCAGTAGCAGAATGATTGTATGAGTGTTTAGGGGGATGCTAGAGTTACAATAGGGAGTGGAAGGGAACCCAGAGTCATGATATAGGTCAGAACCTGGTAAGTCTACGGTAAGACTGGGTTGGTGAGGTGGCACTGCCTATCACCAAACCATTTCTAACTTGCACCATTCATAATGACACATAATTATCCCATAGGACTGGATGGTAACTCTTGAATTTTTGGAAAAGACATCAGCATTTCCCCCTCGGTAGAAAACCAGGCTGTAACATTTCTGCCTCGTCGTCAATATTACAGAACATGAACAAGAAAGATTTCAAAAGATGAATAATAAAATAACATTTTGCTTGGAGAAAAACATCACTTCAAATATTTCAGTCTCAGAGGTCGGAATAATAAAACACAATGGAGGAGCGATATGAAAATACTTGTAAGCAGCAATTTTACAATTAAAATTTAAAAGCCCTAAAAGCCACATACAACAGGAATTAATAAATCATTTGGCTTTTCCAGATGACTAAACTGAATAATTGAAGGAGTTTCGGAGAGCTGGAACACAGGGTCGGTACAACAGGTCAGCCTTCAGCAGTTTCATCCAGTGGCTATGATTAATGAATTAAAAACAAAATATGGCTCTGATTAAACGGCAACACGGGATCAGACAAGAGAAATGGCAATCCAGAGCGATGTGATGGACGCTAAAATAACAACTTTCTGTAGAGTTTTGGAAAGGCTCCAATGTTGTAACTGCAGACTACTGAGGCCGCATCGAAAGCGTTAATCGCCACAAAGCAAACTGTAGATACTGACCCTGGTCTACCCAATTTTTAAGGTTTATTTTTGTTCCTAAACCACAGCTTTGTATCTGAACTTGAAAAAATAAAAACATTATTTAAATAAAATGATCAGATGGCTTTTTTTTTTTCGTTACTACCGAAAAGGTGGAGTAGAAAAGAATAATGGGTTACACGCCCCTCCGTCACTCGTAATTACAGTAAGATAGCAAATCGCTGTTCATCCAGCCGCTTAAGTCTCAGGATATAGGCCCGTATTCAGACCTCCGTCTTCTGTGGCCATCCGTCCGTAACTAACCGATTGAAGTTACTGGGCATGCGTAGTAATCATTGTACGCTATTTACGTAGGGTTTCACGTGCACGCAATCTACGTAGCAAAACGCTACGTAAATAGCGTACAACAATTACTACGCATGCCCAGTAACTTAAAACGGTTAGTTACAGACAGACGGCCACAGAAGACGGAGGTCTGAATACGGGCCATAGATTGTAAGCTTCTTGGACCACTGATATGGCTTCTTGATGCAAGCCAATACAATCGTTTTCCTCTGGCATGAAAGTCATTTGATTGTTCGTTGGCCAAAGGGCTCTGGTTCCTATAGGTATTGACTGGTTCTCCCGCTGAAAACCTCAAGATAATACCACCCTTTCCTTCCAATCTCCATTATTAGTTCTGTGGGAGATGATTTACTTTCAATCCTACAAAACATTTGGCTCGTTTGAAGCTCGAGGTTGAGAGTTATTTGTACTTGCCGAAATCTTAATCGGTTTTATAAATAGTAGTAGCAGACTGTGTAAATATTGATATTAGAGAGGTTCAAACATTCTGCAAATATAATCGCTGTTGATCTCTCCTATAATCTATTCTGATTCTTGTGTCAGTTACAGATTGATTGGAACCACTTATCTATTTGTTACAAAGGAGAATTTGGAGACACTCTTCCCGGGAATGTTGATACCGGCCAAATTTCTATCTTATTGAAAAGGTGACTGGCGCTCTCTCCAGCCGCTAGAACAGCGTCTTCTATCTGAAAAGTTTGTTTGAATGTTTTTTGACAGGACTAAATGTCCTACAGAAAGAAATCTGTTTCTTATAAACCTATTAAGGGTGGAAGCCTACACTATATCCCTAAATTTCCCAAAAGGCTCCTGTGTTTTAGGATTTCAGTAACCAACGTGTTTCTGGAGGATAAGCAAGATTTATTTTTGTTAAAATACAACATTTTATGATATATATCAATATGAAAAGCATAAATGACATTATTAAAAATCTTGTACTTTAAATACAGGACGTTGGATTCTTTCATGCGCTAATAAGGCTCTTTTTTAAATAACAATTCATCTTCTTGGATCAGGTTACGATAGAAAGGCCAAAATGTACTCATTTACAGCTTTTCTCCTGATGTAATTGGTACAGTGCAGAAAGGCTCCACGACACCTGCAAATCCTTTATTAACAGAGCCAAATATTTTATGGGGGGAGAGAGACTCTGTTTGGGAAGAGCCCTCATTGAATCGCTCACTCAGTCAAAAGGATATAAACATTTTTTGTTTCATAGTGTTAAAAAAAAAATGATGAACATATGGACCTATTAACCGTCCTCTGGCAAATACAGTTTGACACGTACTTTTGGTTGGATATTTAAAGCGTTGTGGTGCTCACCTGACACCAATATAATCACAAGGGTCGGTGATCAGATCATACTGTAGATCTACGAGTGAGGCCTTACAAGAGTTTCCAAAGATCGGTGGAACAGAGTATGAGTATACAGATGGGAGAGGAGGAGGCCCAGGACGTCAGTCATTTCAAGTAAATCTAGTGGTCGGGAGGAATTAGGATCAGGATAATCTATGTTAGGGGTGCAATGTGATTCTCCTGCATGCAGAAAATATTCTTTTGCAAATAGCACAAATATCGAACAAATTTATTTTGAGGGCAATGATACAGCCAACAGGATTAAAATTTAAATGCAATTTGGGACAGTTACAATTTACTCTCCCGGGGTACTTCTTGTAACTATGCACTGCTGGGATTCCTCGTTTAGTGGTTAGGAATACAGTAGGAATTAGGATTAGAGTTAGGTTAGGATTAGGGTTAGATTTAGGAATTAGGGTTACAATTGGGATTAGGTTTAGATTTAGGGTTAGGTTTAGGAATGAGGTTTAGATTTGGGATTAGGTTTAGGAATTAGGTTTACAGTTTGGGTTCAGATTAGGTTAAAGTTTAGGAATTAGGCTAAAATTAGCGTTAGGATTAGGATAAGGTTTAGGGGTTAGGGTTAGGAATTAGGGTTAGGTTTAGGAGTTAGTTTTAGGAGTTAGGGTTAGGTTTAGGAATTAGGGTTAGGGTTAGGATTTGCAAGGGGAGTGACTGGGGTTTTGGTGTGTGTTCCTTGCTCCGTCCATAAGTATATTTGCGGACCGATCGGGACACGGATCTCTGAATACGGCCCTAAATCAGGACCCGGACCGAGATGATTAATTCCTCTCCAAAGCATGGTTTATTAAACCTAATAAGGCCAATATCAGTGATTAAATAGATGGTGATTACCATTGTGTCTATAATAAGAGGCGTAACTACGGAAGACGCTGTCAGCGGCTGTCACTCCAACAGCGATGAGCGCTCCGTCTTTCATTGCCAAGTGGCCGCACCGCCATCGGTGGGGAACGGCTGAGACTTTTGTCCTGGGCGGGAGGCCGCTGCTCCTCTCCTCAGCTCTCCTGCAGCAGGGATTGGTGGCAGACCACAGATGAGTCACTGTCACCAGTCTTCTACCACGGATCCCTGCTGCTATAGAGCTCTCTGCACCAGCCTGCACATCAATGAACCGATGCCCAGAGAGGACTTTCCTTTGCATAGGCCCACTGCGAATAATAACTGCAGGAGGTGCAGCACCACATCCCATGTCCTGGGCCTCACACTTACTAGCTGATAGCTGAGCCCTCGGACTTGTTAAGGGGTTCGGGTTCCCCTAGTTCCTCCACTGTCTTTAATGTTTAAAAATGCATTGGCTAAGATGTAAAATAAAATAATGATTACACAAAATAAAAGCAATAGTTTCCTCTTCCATTAAACAAACATTATTATAGTATATCCCCCTCTGTAGCTGGGAACACGCAGCCTTTGATATATATAGAAGTGTCACATAAGGGATTTACTTGCTCTTTAGAGTTTGCTGTAGTACACGGTTACAATGTGTTCTGGGCAGTTTACGAGTGAACGATTACCCCGTGTTTATCTGTATAGGAGGGAGGAGGATGACAATGTCCTCAGCATCCCCCTCTTACATACATCTTTCACTACGAGGGGCTATAAACCTCAGGCCTTTTCAAGCAGATGAAAAGATATCGTTTAGCAGAGGGGACACATCAGTAGTTGCTTTGAAAGATCTCCAAGTCGACCTCTGTTCCTCTGGCTAGAGCTGCCTCCTGCAAGTGCACAGAGAGTACAAGGATTGTGCACAGGTCCTGCCCAGCACAAGACAAGCACATCAAGACAAGGACTTCAAGGTATCCTCAGGCTCTGGGCTTTGGGCTTCATATTTTGTTGGCACCACATCTGCTCCATCTACACTATGACAGCAGCCAAATACACCTCCAAATAGAGGTAATAGCAGAGGTCATGTGAAAGTCATGAAAGGTTATTGGGCCAATACCCATGGCTTTCTAATAAATTGCATCAGCTTTTGCCTAGTGTGCATAGAGAGAGAAAGAGAGACAGAGAGTGGCCGATGTAAACTGCCTCTGGCCTCCTTCATCTGGGGTGTTCACACTGTGATCTATGAATCCCGAGCACTACTTATTTTACAGCTTAGTGCTGCCCTCTGCTGGCCGCTGCTCCCTTCCCCTCCCTGTTGGCAATGGATAGCGGTAAGCTATCGGCTGCTGGCAATGATTTAAAAACAGCGCTCAGCACTCATATACTGATACTCATAGACTGACACCCATAAACTGATACTCATAGACTGACACACATAAACTGATATTCATAGACATAGACACTCATAGACTGATACTCATAGACTGACACCCATAAACTGATATTCATATACTGATACTATAGACTGACACATAGAGACTGATATTCATAGACTGACACCCATAGACTGATACTCATAGACTGACACCCATAAACTGATATTCATAGACATAGACACTCATAGACTGATACTCATAGACTGATAATCATAGACTGACACTCATAGACTGATATTCATAGATAGATACTCATAAACTGATACTCATAGGGCCTCATTTACAAAGGTCGATTTGGTCCAAATCGCCATAACTCCTGTGAGTTTGACTGTGATTTGCAAATTGCCGCATTCACTAAAGCCAAAGTCCCGGGAGTTGAGCCTTTTTCCAAATCGACTCGCCACACATCGCTGGTCTGAAATCGTCCAGATGTTTCCCATATAATATATACAAATCGCCCTATTCACTAAGGTCGATTTAATGAAATCGCCTCAATCTCTCCATCAAATCGCCGTTTTCCAAATCGCCTTAGGGAAGAGGTGATGTGACTCAAATCCCCGTCCTGGTCCACATTCTGACTTAAGTAATCTGTTCAAGTTACTCCTGCCCTAAACCATGTTGATAACAACTTATTTTAATGTAATCTTTACATAACAGTATTACATTTGTGAGGTGATGTTTTTAAAGTTTATTAAGAACAACTTTAAAGATTAGTGTTATATTAAAGTTGATCGTTATCTTTGTTCAATAAGCAATTACAAGATATATCCCTGCAAATAAAGAATACAAATAACTTTACACCACCTAAATTCCACAGTTTTTTTTTTACAGGTGTAACTTGTCAATTTTAATTTCAAACTCCCTCTTAACTTAACCTTAATCCAGGTTCCAGGATTGGTTGTAGACCTATGCTGCCTATAAAAGACAGGCCCCAATTACTATCACAGACAGTGTTTTTATAGAGGACTGAAGCTGTAATCTCACGGGTCTTAGGTAAAGCACGCCAAATCGCCGCCAAATCGCCACCAAATCACGGGCTTTGGGCTGATACATGAAAGCCCTATACTTTAACATTGTAAACAAGGATATGCTGGCGAGATTGCATGGAAAAGTCCCGCGATTTAGCAAGACTAAAATCGACGCATATCGACAGGGATTTGTAAAATCAATGCCAAATCGAACCTTTGTAAATACGGCGATTTAAAAAAAAAAAAATTGACACCATATCACAGCGATGTCTGTCGATTTAAAAAATTAAGCCAAAATCGATTTTAGTAAATGAGGCATATAGACTGATATTCATAGATAGACAATCATAGACTGACACCCATAGACTGACACCCATAGACTGACACTCATAGACTGACACTCATAGACTGACACCCATAGACTGACACCCATAGACTGACACCCATAGACTGACACTTATAGACTGATAATCATAGACTGACACCCATAGACTGATACGCATAGACTGACACCCATAGACTGATACGCATAGACTGACACCCATAGACTGATTCTCATAGACTGACACCCATAGACTGACACCCATAGACTGATTCTCATAGACTGATACTCATAGATAGACAATCATAGACTGACACTTATAGACTGACACCCATAGACTGATACTCATAGACTGACACTCATACACTAATAATCATAGACTGACACCCATAGACTGATACTCATAGACTGACACCCATAGACTGGTACTCATAAACTGATACTAATAGACTGATACTCATAGACATAGACACTCATAGACTGATACTCATAGATAGACAATCATAGACTAACACTTATAGACTGACACCCATAGACTGATACTCATAGACTGAGACTTATAGACTGATACTCATAGACTGACACCCATAGACTGACACTCATAGACTGACACTCATACACTGATAATCATAGACTGACACCCATAGACTGATACTCATAGACTGACACTCATAGACTGATACTCATAGACTGAAACTTATAGACTGACACTCATACACTGATAATCATAGACTGACACCCATAGACTGATACTCATAGACTGACACTCATACACTCATAATCATAGACTGACACACGTAGACTGATACTCATAGACTGATACTCATAAACTGATACTAATAGACTGATATTCATAGACATAGACACTCATAGACTGATACTCATAGACTGATTTTCATAGACTGATATTCAAAGACATAGACACTCATAGACTGATACTCATAGACTGACACTCATAGACTGACAATTATAGACTGATACTCATAGACTGATATTCATAGACTGACACTCATAGACTGACACTCATAGACTGATATTCATAGACTGATACTCATAGACTGATATTCATAGAGTGACACCCATAGACTGATATTCATAGACTGACAATCATAGACAGATACTCATAGACTGATACTCATAGACTGATATTCATATACTGACACTCATAAACTGATATTCATAGACTGATACTCATAGACTGATATTCATAGACTGATACTCATAGACTGATACTCATAAACTAATACTCATAGATAGACACTCATAGACTGATATTCATAGACTGATACTCATAGACTGATATTCATAGATAGACACTCATAGACTGATATTCATAGACTGACAATCATAGACTGATACTCATAGACTGATTTTCATAGACTGACAATCATAGACTGATACTCATAGACTGATATTCATAGACTGACACTCATAGACTGATACTCGTAGACTGATACTAATAGACTGATACTCATAAACTAATACTCATAGACTGATATTCATAGATAGACACTCATAGACTGATACTCATAGACTGATACTTATAGACTGATACTCATAGACTGATATTCATAGACTGATATTCATAGACTGACACCCATAGACTGATATTCATAGACTGCAACTCATAAACTGATATTCATAGACAGATACTCATAGACTGATACTCATAGACTGATATTCATATACTGACACTCATAAACTGATATTCATAGACTGAAACTCATAGACTGATACTCATAGACTGATACTCATAAACTAATACTCATAGATAGACACTCATAGACTGATATTCATAGACTGATACTCATAGACTGATATTCATAGACTGACACTTATACACTGACACTCATAGACTGACATTCATAGACTAACACTCATAGACTGATATTCATAGATAGACACTCATAGACTGATATTCATAGACTGATAATCATAGACTGACACTCATAGACTTACACTCATAGACTTACACTCATAGACTGATACTCATAGACTGATACTCATAGAATGATACTCATATACTGACACTCATAGACTGACACTCATATGCTAATACTCATAGACTGACACTTAGTCCCTCTTAGTCAGGTTACAGAACAGGCGTTCCCTCTCTATGGCTGTCAGATGTTTGTACGAGCATAAGTGGCTAACAGTACTCTCACTCCACAAACATTCATTATGGTGTCATCCATGTGTAACGTTCCACCTGATTTCCTCTTATCTTCACACTCTGGTTCCAGTCCCATGTCAGTAATGAGGATGATTAGGCATTAATACATGCAATGGCTTCTGGGGGGACTTTCTAATAAACTGAATACGCCCTTCAGAGCATTTTGTGTCTGCTTTTAAATGCTCAATGCAGCTAAACAACTCTCATTCCACAATCAGGTCCCATGTGTGATCCCAGACATAAAGAACTGATCATTAGTAATATATATGAACGTTCTTAAAAATAGGATTGTTCGCTTTAAGTGTAATGACTTAAAGTATTAATCAGCAGAACGTGCACTCAGCTATCACAAACATACGTGTGACATTAGCTGATGTCATTATAGAAAACCGGAGGATTTTACTGGTAACATCTGATGAATTAAACCCATATTTTTTTAATAAATGCTTTATTAATGATATCACAAGTAGGAATTTTTATTTAATTACTGAAAAATCACAATATAATATTTCATGCTGAGCTTAAGTCAAGAATAATGAATAAATATGATTTTTGGAAGAAGCGCTGAATTATATATGGAAAGACATCGTGTTAACCGTCCACATACAGGACAACAGTGACCTTTCTTTGAAGCTTTTAAGGAGAATAATTATTCATGTGAGAAAGAATCCTGATTTTCTTTCAGCATTTATTTGTTTTATACAAATGGTGCATGGCCTGTGTCACACAACATACCAAGAAAGGCTATAGGAGATTAACATGTATAGCTGGGAGCAGAGAAGGGAGAGGGGGGACATGATAGCAATTGTCACATATATCAAGGTAGAGAGGGGGCATTATACAAAAGAAGAGGTGTAATAGAACATGAGGACATGTGTATATACTGGAGGGTGACAGGTACAGGAGGGGCATTATACAAAAGAAGAGGTGTAATAGAACATGAGGACATGTGTATATACTGGAGGGTGACAGGTACAGATGGAAACATTATATAAAGGAAGAGGTGGAATAGAACATGGGGACATATGTATATACTGGAGGGTAACAGGTTACAGGAGGACCTTATATAAAGGAAGAGGCGTAATAGAACATGAGGACATGGGTATATACTGGAGGG
>WWET01001922.1:263497-274052 GCA_011038615.1 Limnodynastes dumerilii | reverse complement strand
TATATCTTGAAACAGAGAAGAGAGAGAGGGGGATATGATAGCAGCTTTCACATATATCAAGGGGTGCAACCAGGTAATGGATTGGGTATTTTTCAAAGTAAGAGGTGTAATAGAACACGAGGGCATGAATATACACTGGAGGGTGGTAGATTCAGAGGAAATGTGCGGATAATGAGGTCAGTGAAAGGGTGATAGATAAGTGGAATATTCTCCCATCTGAGGGGGTAGAGGTAACACAGTAGAACAATGTAAACATGCTGGGGATAAATATAAGGATATCCTAAATCTCAAACTAAACTGAGGGTAAATAGGGTCTGGGGTCAGTATAGTTTTAAATAAAGAACTGGGCAGACTGGATGGGCCGTGTGGCTCTTATCTGCCGCCACTTTCCATGTTTCTATGTAATTAAGTTTTCTGTACGGATTTCTTCTCCATCCTATGGCGGCCATAGCAGTATAGCAGCTTTGCTTGTCTCTCTTCTTTCCATATATCTTATATTTGGGTGTAGTTTGTAACGACGTTGGTTTGACAGTTAAACTGAGTTAACTGAGCGTCATTCTCCTCTATGAGAGAGTTGTTAACTCGACACTTGTCAGTTAGAATATTGTTATGCCAACACTTCATGAGTTCGACATTACAATTATCCGAACCTAAATGACTAATATAACCCTTATTACAGTTACAGTATCAGAATTTTTAGTGTTCGTGTCCTCCTCTAGGGGCAATCCTGGACATATGCGCAGTTTGGACAATTATTTCAGAGGAATTAACCTCACCTGAGCGGCAGGTATAAAGGGGGATGTTGTTGCCTCTTTGATCAGCTGATTTTCGCCATGGATATAGCTGTATCAGTACCAAAATAATCTAATAAAGAATATTCCTATAGGGAGCTGGTGCTATGGAAAATGCCCCTATTTGGTTCCTATAGTGGCTAGGTTAGGGTTAGGATGCGGGACTTGGAGGGTTAATGTTAGGCTACTAAAAGGCGGGATGGTTAGGGTTAGTCTAGGATATGGAGGATTAAGGTTAGGCTACTACAAGGGAAATTGCAAAAAAAAGAACAAGAGCACTTGGAGATTGTTTAGATGTATAGCTATATTTAATAATACATATAATAAAACATTCAATAAAAAACATACAGCAGTTGTGGCTATACAAAAAGTAGACAATATATAAAATCCAATGACGCTAGCTGGAACAGGCCTGTTTCCAAAGTATTAACTGTGCACGTACACCACTATCCACAAAAACCCAAAAGAGAATCGGGGTTTTGATCTCCAAGGATATAAAAAGAAGTTATATGGATAAATAATTAGAATGTCTCAAATGTCCTGGAGCTCAATTGATTATAGGATGAACTATGAATAATGAAATTAAGATCCTTAATATGTACCAGTAGCATATAGCTGTTTAGTAGATATGTAGGAGAGCCTGAAATGGAGGCTTGGTATGGTATAATTACCCACTCGTGGCGTCAGGGCATGGATAGACCGATATCTTAGCAGTGTGAGGAATTTTGTATTTTAAATGTTATCTATATAGAAGTATGAAATCATTGGGATCCTTAATACAGCATTGTTCCACATGATTTGATTACAATGAATTTATATATATTGCAAAAAATAATAACAAAAATCATATATATTTTCAAAGAGTTTTACAAAAAGAAAGTGAAAAAATCAGCGCTCATAAGAGTAGATACTCAGACTTATCAAAGCAATCTCCAGCTGCTACTTAGAGAGGACCAACTCTCATTAAAAAAAGTAGCAAAAAAGAAAGAGCGCTTGGAGATTGTTTAGATAGATTGTTTATAGCTATATTTAATAATACATATAATAAAACATTCAAGGGGAAGGGAAGGGTTAGGTTGTGAGATAGAGAGGGTTAGGGGTAGAGGTAGGTTTGGGGGAGTCCCATGTACAGGACTCTTACTAATCAGAACACTGGTGATTGTGGACGGGATTCACACCTAAGAAGCTCCGGCTTCTAAGGTGCATAATGTTAGGGATGTAACTAATACGCAGGAACAGTGCTACATTTACACAGTCTACGTACCAGTTAGGTCTTTAGAGTTGGCACGGAGTAGTTTAGGAAAAAGGAGGCGGTGTATTGCCGTCTCGGGGAGTGATTAGGTAGAAGTGGGAGGGGAGGGATGTAGATGAGCCGGGGAGGGCGGGGGGAGGTGTGACCTCGGGGAGTGTTTAGGTAGAAGTGGGAGGGGGAGGGGTGTAGATTAGTCCAATGTCCATGCGTAGTTAACTTCTTAAGAAGGAATCTGTCCACACCTAACTCACTCTTAACTGTGAATACTGTCCTTAATTAACAAAAACAAAGACAAGTGGGAACAGCCCCTTTTATGTTCCTAATTCTATAAAGTATTGCTTTTATTAAATAATTTTAATTATTAAATAATTTCAGTTAAATACATTGTACACAGATCATTTAAAATCTTGTAATATTTTAACACTAAAGAGAACTGAACAAACATTGTGTTTGGCTGTTTGTGTTTACCTGTGTTTCCTGCATGATATTTAAAGTAGAGTATCTTTCTTTTTTATTTCTTTTATACTGTTTTTAATTATGTAGCTGCCAGGTATTATTTAAGCGCCTCCAGCTATACCTTCCTTGCCGGTTATAGCTCCAGCTTGTCTGTCTTGCCTGCCCTTTCTCTCTTTATCTCTTGCTCCTTGTATTACTCTCTTTTTGATTACTGAGTGCCCTTTTGTCCCTGCCTGGTTCCTCCTTGCTTCCATATTGTGTCAATTGCTCTATTCCATTCCTTTCGTGTTTTCATATTTGTATTAACACTTCGCTCTCCTGATTGACTGTTTGTGTATCCCTTTGGGACCTTGCTTGTATGACTGAAGTGTGAGTCTCCTGGTAAGTTTTGTGCGTCTGTCCTGTACTGTCTCCCTCGTCGGTCCGTTCAGTGTTTCTTGTGGTTTGTCTAGTACAGTCTCTTCTGTAACTGCTTCTCCCATTTTTCCCGCTGCTTCTTATCCAATTCCCGCTTAGCCCCATTTCCTATTCCGGGTATCCTCTAAGGTTTGTATCCTGAAGAAGTCTCATCAGCTCCAGTCTATCCCCACCACTAGGGGCTCTAGCGAATACTCCAGACGGGCGCAGGCTCTACATTCTGGTGAGTTACCCGATTCTTCTTGTACCTCTTTTCTTGTTGTGTTCGTGTCTGCCAGTCCCAAGGGTTCATCCTGGTTAGTACTCCTAGGAACCCTAACAACTGCGAATACGGCTCTAAGTCCCTAGATGGCCTCTGTGGAAACACATCTGCCCTTATATCCACGCACCCAAAAAAAACGTCCGTACTTGTCAGTCCCGAGACCGTGGATGTGGTTACCTCATGTTGTAGCATCTCTGAATCTGTGTTACGGATCTCGTCCGTGCGTACATTTAGGTGCTGATTTTACTCATGTCTGAATCAGGTCCCTTGTGTACATCAGGATAGAAGCGTTAACCATTAACAATGCTGACTTTACTGAAGCTGCACCTGCATTGCAATCCGGAAGCTAAGTCTTACTTGTAAGCAGCAGATTGCAATAAAAGGGGAGCAGGTGTGAGTTCTGTTAAAAGATCTTGTAAGCGTCCTGGGAGTGCGAGGGTTACGTTTGCTCTTTATATTATTTTGTGACCATTGACCAAGAAAATAACTCTGCAAAGCCAGGTGTGCTTTACCCATGTGGTCCCAGCATTTGTTAAATTCCTAGGAGTGGGAGGGGGTGGCTACTGTGGAGTCTGTCCCTCTTGCAGGTGCTAAGGGACAAGAACTTAACTCTTCCACAGTAAATATCCACTTTTCTTTCTGGAAGCCTGAAACTCCCAGCTTAGAAAATAACTTTGAAAGGAGGTCATAAGGTTCAGCGGCAGGAAGGCAGCTTTAACACATACTTTCTAGACTCTCATTAAGCAGCGTATTTAATTATTCCTGCTAGAGCCTATTAGAAGGAGCCTCGCGGATTTGGTCTGTTCATTGAACGTGAGGTCTCTGTACACCGATGAAGATAACGGGCATTCGGCAGCTCCTGCTGGAAACTTTTCACTTTTCAAATCTGTTATAAAATAAGTGATTAATAAAATAAATGTCTGAAAATTTGTCTTGTTCTTTTTTGTGGAAGCTGGTATTAAGAGAAAGGAACTATCAGCTGTTGCAAATTCTGGTGCTGAATACAGAACAAAACCGGGGAAAAGAATAGCAAATATATACCTTAGAAATTTTTTTTTTTATGGGAGGCAAATTTAAAGTGTGACCATAGTTTAAACTTCCCAGGTGTCTTTGCTATGTTTGCGGACCCCCTTTCCCTTAACTCACACAAAGAATCCTGACACGAGACAAGTAGTGAGGTCTAAATAAATATGTGGGTTTTATTGAAATAATAAAGAGGGGAAAATGGTCATTAGTTTGCATGTCAATTTAATTTAAATTTGATGGGGCCACAGAACAGCTTAGCAAGTAAATCAGTAAAGATGGAAGAAATAAATACAATGACACCAATTTGTCTTAACGGCCTCGGCGCTCATGATGACAGATAGAAGCCGTGGAGCGTGCTCGACCTGACAAGATTCAAACTGCACAGAGACACGGGCATTATTCAAGGAACCACCACCGGACGCAAGCTCGGCATGGCCTAAATACTGCTCACTTGCTAAAGCTTTCCACCAATCAGGAACCACACAACCACAATGCCTCATCTGAGCCATCCAACCACATGGGGGGGAGGGAGACAAAATTGAGAAGGAGAAGGAGAAGGAGAAGGAGAAGAAGAAGAAGAAAAAGAAGAAGGAAAAGAATAAGGAGAAAGAGAAGAAGGACAAACAGAAGGAGAAGGAGAAGAAGGTGATGGAGAAGAAGAAGAAGAAGGTGATGGAGAAGAAGGAGAAGAGGGAGAGGGAGAAGGAGAAGGAGAAGAAGGAGATGGAGAAGAAGAAAAAGGAGAAGCAGAAGAAGAAGAAGGAGAGGATGGAGAAGAAGGTGAAGGAGAAGAAGGAGAAGGAGAAGAAGGTGAAGAAGAAGGAAAAGAATAAGGAGAAGAAGAAGAAGAAGGAGACGGAGAAGAAGGGGAAGAAGAATAAAGAGGAGAAGAAGAAAAAGAAGAAGAAGAAGTAGGAGAAGAAGAAGGAGAAGAAGGAGATGGAGAAGAAGGAGAAGAAGAAAAAGGAGAAAAATGGGAAGGAGAAGAATAAGGAGGAGGATGAGACGGAGGAGTAGAAGGACCGCCTCCAGGGAGCTTCAGCTTTTATAGAGACATGTGATCCCAGCTCCTCCTTTACCACCCCCCACAAGGAGCTGCACCTTCTCACAAACACACATCCTGGGAGTTTAAGCTCCCTTGGGCTTAGGTCAGTCCTCACTCCTATTAATGTTGAAAGGGGGCGTCTCTTACAGCAACTCTAAAAGACTGATTTCCATCTACTGGCTCTTTCCAACTTGCATGGGCAAACTCCCACAGCCAAGAGCTGCCTTAAGTTTTCCATCTCAATGAAAGTTTCAGAAAGTACAGAAGTCTGAACGGGTATATAGAGAGAGGGAGGTCCTATACGCTCACCTGTACCCTCTGTCAAAAGTGCCATTGTGAGTGGGCGGAAATGAGCTCTGATTGGTTATCACACATGTTCACAGAGCTCTAAGCATCTTATTGACATACCCAAAAGTTGAGCAAAGTGCAGAAGTCTGGATCCAGACCAAGGATATTTTGCAACTCAGGAACAATTCAGTTCTGGTTTGGGATTATGTGGTTTGAGGTTATAGGACACATTCCATTCCTGTATGCATAAAATGATTATCTCACTGTCCTGGGGCTAAGATTATATACAAGGAGAGGATAGACATCAGGACATAGCGAGTGACATTTCTATTGTGCTGCAAATATCAGATTGTTGCAACATGTATTACTGTTAAGCAAGACACACATGCAGGGTGGGGGTGACCTCTTAACTTAATGCTCTCCAGGTATTTACAGGTAAGGGGTCAAGTCAGGTTGTGCTTCATCATAAAACTCCAATGACCTCATAAGTGCTTCTGGAAACCATGCTGACTGTGAAGAATGCAATTCAGAACTCCAGGAACAAGGTGCAGGCTGCGGATATCACCTGGGGACATGTGGGGGCTACTTTAAGGTGTGAAGGTCAGCCAAAAAAAATAAAAATTGCCACCCGGCCTAGCCAAAATCTATACCGGCCTGTTTCTGGAACCACGGGTATAATTTGTGGACCATGACTGGCTGATCCCGTGGCCAGGGCCAGCGCTAGAAATGTTGTGGCCCAGGAAACGACACCTGTGGCTCTCCATCGTCTAAGTGACATTACTGTGACATGATATGGGGCGGACACTAACAGCAGGCAGATGTGCCGGGAAATCCTTCCCGATAAGGTACAGCTCTCAGCTGCATGTATTGGTGTTAGGATACCTGCTGCTGCAGAGCTATGGTAAGCATTGATGGGCCCCAGGACGATAGTCCCGCATTTCCCACCCTGATGGCGGCCCTGCCCGTGACAGTGCTTACTTCACCTACTCATCCACTCCACTGTCATGTCCCTGACAGCTGATTGGCTACGCAGTACAAGTAAGCACCTCTGCAGTGAATCAGCTAACCCTTGACTGAGCTCCTGAGCACCTAAATGTTGCCCCATCCCACCAGGCCTCACACCCCAGGCATCTGCCTATACCTGCTTCCTGGTACCATCGGATCTATGCACAAACATTTTCATTTTCACCTGACTAAAAAAGTGGCAATTTTTTCGGAGAACAAACATTACTCAGACAGAGGTGACCATTTCTGGTGAGGTTTTTAATGTATTGCTAACTGAAAGGGCCGATGGCTATCACGGAGGGTTTCTAAAGGTGTCAGTAATATGGAACAGTACAGAAAATCTATACAGAAGTGATATCAATACCTAATGTACACAGGACAAATCTGCAAATCCGGAGAGACTCTGACCGGGACCAGTCCCAACACATTATCAGCACAACATTCGGTGGTTGTACAATGAATGAGGAATTTTTTTAGTTTCTTGTCAAACTTGTATAAAATAATGGCAATACTTTCTATAAACCTGTTTTTTATGTACCAGCTTTGGCGTACATTAGATCAGCATATACCTCTGTTAGTTTACACAGCATGACAGCTCTCTCTTTACTAAGCTGAGGGTTTGGAAATGTGGAGATGTTGCCTATAGCAACCAATCAGATTCTAGCTCTCACTTTCCCATTACATACTAGAGAATGTCAGCAAAAATCTGATTGGTTGCTATAGGCAACATCTCCACCTTTCCAAACCCGCAGCATAGTAAATCTGGCCTTTCATTCTATCATCATGCTGTCAAACCTGAAAAAAACCTGAAAAAAATTTCTAATTTGTTGTCCAACCTCTGGAGTTCTGATAACGGGTTCTCATGGAGTGTTTAGACCCAGAGGACATCCAGCAACGCGTTTCTCCATAATGTTCATAATAAAAAATACTTTTCAAGGAGTTTCTGACATGATACCTTCAATAAAACAGCAATAAAACATCTGTAAAGTCAAATATATCAATTATCAAAATATCAATTATCAAAGTAATTTAAATCATGTCAATTTAATTGAAACTGTTTAAAATAAATAATCATTTATATAGTTTATTTGAAAATTGTGTCTGTGTGTTACGTTCTTAGGAGTCTGGGGCTGATCAGCGTGTAAAGTGCGTGCCATAGACGCATTTGTAAAAGGGAGACGGGCTGCGCGCGATCCAAAAGCGAAAACAGTGGTGCAATTACGGCACGTAGCATATTCAACTACATTGCCCAAAAATAGGGTATACAGCGTAAGTGCAAAGACTTCAATAGAGATATAATGTATAAAAAAAAAAATACTCCCTGCCGCTTACTGTGCACTGACTACGTTCCTCCACCCCCTTCCATCCCTCAACACACCCCTCAGAACACAAACCACTGCCGCTCCAATTGCGCTCTGATCTGAATGAGTCGTGAACGCGACTTTGTCTCTAAGCATACGCAGTAAAAAATCACTCAGGGATGCGTCATGTCAGCTGACGCGCGATCCCCTCTTGATCAGGCCCTCTATCTGTAAATATGAGAGTAACATACTAACACATTTGCTGTAGCAATACTTCCTGTCTGCCACCAGAGGGCTCAACCTTCCTGGAAGCCACTTTCCCTTTGACATAAGCCAAAACTAAACCACTAGGATGGAGCACCCAGTGTATATTCAGCAGCTGTGTCCTGCCTGTTCCATGTACACAACAGAATAATGTACATAGGTCCAATATGGTCCAGGATGTACAAGAGATTATAAACATAGGTTTTAGCAGTTTTCCTATTGGTTTGGAAGACAGGGAATTCTGGGAGTTGTAGTCTCCAGGGCCTTCCCCATTCTGGTTGGTGTCTCTGCAGTCATATGTAATGGAGACTGCACAAGTGGAGACATTACCCATGGAAACCACTCAAATTCTTTTTTTAGAATGTAGTGAATAAATGATAGTTGCAATCTGATTGGCTGCCCCGGGCAACATCTCCGCTTTTTCCTCTTTTGAAGCTTCATTAACAATAACCTGAAGGGTTTTTTTTTACCTAATCCTTGTAGAACCCGTCAATGACAGGGACCAGGTTGGCAGAGGGGTTGTACCTTGATTATATCATGAACAATAGTAGCAGGTCATTGAACTGAATGTGAAGTGAGGTTTGTTTGTTATTCACCATTCACCTTAAGCGAAATAAATAGGGTTATTCACAAATTCTGGGCCTCATGATCCAATCATTGTTGTGTTCAGTGTGTAACCACACCCACTACCGCGAAGACGAAATTTCAAACTGCAAGGGGCTGCCATAAGTTTTACGTCTGAAGTGTACAAAAGTATCTAACGCGTTTTGGGAAGATTGCTCATTCTCAATGGCCTCAGTACAGAACTCATATACTGGTTCTCTTTTATTCTGTGATTCCTTAGTGCCACTTGTTTATGTTGTTTTAATGTGAATTAATATTAAATATTCACTTTTTGGAATTTCATATGGGGTGACGTGGAAAGATTTTTAGGACTGTGAGGTACAACCAAGTACCACACAAGGAGAAACGTTGAACTTACGTAATTGATTCTCACTATTTATCTTATTTATTTATATTGGTACAACACTAGTTATATGTTACCTCCAGTGCTCATTACATGTACCCACCCCTTTTGAATCTTGACTACAAGGGAACGCCCACTTGTGATTTCAGTCCCGCCCCCTGTCAGAAGTTCTTAAGTCTGGAGGGTTACAAAGTGCTCTGATCGGTTACCCTGGATTCTTTCGCAGCTCTGAGCAAGCGCAGTGTCGAAAAACGGCCATCGTTTGACTATCATGCATAGGAGTTGGCCGAAATTTGTCCCAATCTGCTTATTAATATAAATATCTATCTGGCCATACCACGTACAACTCTCTACATAACTTTAGAGCGAGACATTACTCAGCTCTGCTAATAGAATAATATCATTTCTAACATCTCTGCGAATATTAAATGATGTTCATATTAGAGTGTCTGGACTCGTCTGTTTGAATTTCCTTTGTAAGAATATAATATAACCAAATGTCAGCAGCTTGGCTGAGTCTTCAAGGAGGTAGAGGAGAAAGCTCGGCTCCTTGCCAAATCCTAACATCTTCTTTGTGGGCTCATGTGCATCCCAAAGCATAGAGGGAACATTTTCTTAATGCAATAATATACATTAATCAGCAAAGTCTTTGGTTTCAGTAGAACTCAACGCGCTGATCTGCTGCCCTTTGGAACAAGACTAATACCTGGGGATAGTGTACGTGCAGTGTCGCTGTTAAGCGGTCAGTTTATATAACACAAAACACACTCACAATGAGGTCAATCTATAAGAAACTCACAAACAGACAGACAGATTCCTGAGGAAAGTTATTCAGCAAAAATACAGTTCCTTAATGTAGGGAAGCGGTTGCCAAATAGAACGACCCAGTTTCGACCGTGGTACAGACACCAGCTGAATGGGAACTGCATCATTGTTTGAAATAGACCGAAATGAGAAAATGACTATTAGAAACCGGCATCGCTCTCGCTCCCAATAGTGAGTCAGCAGCAGTGATAGGGCATAGAATGCTGCGGCTTTGGGGGGTACAGGGTTAACACTCTTCCGGAAAGTTAAGATTAGGCTGTGGGGCATGGAGGGTTAGGGTAAGGGTTAGGCTGCTTGGCATGGAGGGTTGAGATTAGGCCGCTTGGCATGGAGGGTTGAGGTTAGGCTGTGGGGTATGTACGGTTAGGGTAAGAGATAGGATAAGGGTGAGGGTTGGGGTAAGAGTTATGGTAAGGTTTAGGTTATAATTTAGGGTAAGGGTTAGGATAAAGATTAGGGTTATGGTAAGGGTATGGATTATAGTTAATCTTAGGGTAAAGGTTAGGGTTATGTTTAGGCTATGGATTATAGTTAGGGTTAGGGTAAGAGGTGGGGTAAGGGTTAGGGTAAGGCTTAAGGTAAGGGTTAGAATTAGGGCAAGGGTTTGGGTAAGGGAACGAGTAAGAGTTAGTGTATGGGTTTGGGTACAGGTTATA
>WWET01001922.1:238914-253110 GCA_011038615.1 Limnodynastes dumerilii | reverse complement strand
TTATATTATTGCACAGATACTGACCAGAGTTACTATCACATTGTTATTTATCACCTCTCATCTTTAATACTATTTATTATTATTATTATTATTACACAGATACTGACCAGCGTTACTATCATACTGTTATTTATCACCTCTCATCTCTAATGCTATTATATTATTATTATTATTATTATATTATTACACAGATACTGTCCAGCTTTACTATCACACTGTTATTTATCACCTTTCATCTCTAATACTATTATATTATTATTATATTATTACACAGATACTGACCAGCGTTACTATTACACTGTTATTTATCAACTCTCATCTCTAATACTATTATATTATTATATTATTACACCGATACTGACCAGCGTTACTATCACACTGTTATTTATCACCTCTCATCTCTAATACTATTATATTATTATATTATTACACCGATACTGACCAGCGTTACTATCACACTGTTATTTATCACCTCTCATCTCTAATACTATTATATTATTATATTATTACACCGATACTGACCAGCGTTACTATCACACTGTTATTTATCACCTCTCATCTCTAATACTATTATATTATTATATTATTACACCGATACTGACCAGCGTTACTATCACACTGTTATTTATCACCTCTCATCTCTAATACTATTATATTATTATATTATTACACCGATACTGACCAGCGTTACTATCACACTGTTATTTATCACCTCTCATCTCTAATACTATTATATTATTATATTATTACACCGATACTGACCAGCGTTACTATCACACTGTTATTTATCACCTCTCATCTCTAATACTATTATATTATTATATTATTACACCGATACTGACCAGCGTTACTATCACACTGTTATTTATCACCTCTCATCTCTAATACTATTATATTATTATATTATTACACAGATACTGACCAGCGTTACTATTACACCGTTATTTAGTCTTGGGATTGGAAACATCACCTCTCAATTCTAATACTGTGTGTAACAGATGAAATATGACTCCCCTGCAATCACCATGGTTTAGCCCTGGAGTAACTTATTGTATATACGTCCGGTGTTTCCGGATATTTGATATTACGCATGCGCGGTATGTTTTTCACGTAATCTGCGATTTTCGTTACGTAGATTGCGTATATACGGTCCGGTGTTGTGAATCTGACCCTTAATTTCAAGCTTCTTCTTAAGTCTGGATCCAGCCCATAGTCTTTGGCAACAGAATCGTGTTATCATAATAGCCAATACCTGGAGCACCTGGTCCTCTGGCTAAGTCACATCAATGACATTTCATTCATTTGGACAATAAATGCAAAAGACGTTGAATAACTGAAACCTTTTTGCTGGAATGATAACATATTTCATGACTTATTCGAATTTTCAACAAGCAAAAAAAATATAAGTAGGTGTGTGACAGCTGGGTGAGAGGGCTGGAGCTTGTAGCTAGAATCCTTGTTCCCTTTACTCCTCTCTCTCTTGTTATAAGTGAAGTGTTTTGCTTTTTGTTGATGCGCTGCACGCAGCAGACATCTTTGCTGCTGTTACCCGAAGCATCCTCGGCGGCTGACATCTAGACGCTCTTTACCTGCTTGCAGACCGTAACTAGAAATATTAACGCCAGGGGCAAAAATGAAAAATCGTGCCCCCTGACCCTGAATTTCAAGCCAATTAACGCATAAATATTAACTTATTGGTGCCCCCTTAAGAGTTGCGCCCTTTGCGGCCGCCCTTATCGCACACCCCTACTTTTGGCCCTGCCTGCTTGCTTCACGTGTTTGTGTTTGGTGCTCCCCTTTTATCAGTGGTGAAGCTTTTAATCAGATGCTACTTTCCAAGGACGGGATCCAGATCTCCAAACTACACAAGAATCCTTCGTAAGGAAGTCTAATGGTAACATCTGCGCATTCCAGTTGTTATGCTGAGTATCTCCTGGTGTATAGAATGCAATCGCAACTCCAGGCTGATAACTACCTCTCACTCTCGCATCCAAGACTTCTCCCGGGCCGCCCCTCTGCATTGGAACAACCTACCACATCCTATCAGGCAATCCAGCACCCTCCAATCCTTCAAACGCTCCCTCAAAACCACTTCTTCAGGCTAGCCTGCCCTTCCTCCACCTAAGCTTACCTGCCCTCCCCATCTTCATCACTGTGTCTCCTGTTTGTTCACCATCTCCCACTTAGCATGTTAGCTCTAATGAGCAAGGTCCTCCTCCCTCCTGTCATCACCCCTCTACTCTGTCCTCATTACTTCCCACCTTTTCCTCTCTACTGTCTCTCTCTCTCCTTATTCATCTCCTTATTCATCTGCTCCTACACACATATCCAGCATCTTTATCTTCTATACATATTGTTCCACTATTTTTGTACTGTATTTTATTTTTGCATTGTACTCGCATTGTATCCTTATTCTATGTTTTTTTACCCTCTGCATAGGCGTATCTATATTGGGTGCAGGGTGCACACGGGCCCCTCAGAACAGGGGGTCCTGTGGCATTCATCCTGCACCCAGGGTTGGCAGGGGAAGGGGGGGGCCGTTCTGCATCTATTTCTTCCCTCTAATATCTTAGAAATAGATACAGAATGTCCTGGTTCACTGGCCGAGAAGGGGGCGGGGCTTACAGCACAATTAGGCCCGCCCCCTTTAAGGTCCGCAAATCGGGACAGTCCTGGGGGGGCATGTACAAATCCTGCAAAAGGGCCCCCTCACTTCTTAAAACGCCCCTGACCCTTTGTTAATTATTGTATTGTATATGTAACTATTGGCTTTCCTATTGCATCTGTACGGCGCTGCGGATACTGTGTGGCGCCTTACAAATAAACATTAATAATAATAATATTAATAATAATAATAATAATGCAATTCAAAACAAAACTCCATAAGGTGGTGGAGTGGACCGTTCTCTTCCCTTTTACGTGCGTACGCAACACCTCCAAAGAGTCTGGATCCAAACCTAAGTGATTAACAGAAAGGATGGACCAAAACAGCATAGGAGGCCAAGACATACATACCCAATATGGCAGCGCTCTGGACCCAGCATCCTCCGCTCTCCTCACTCCTGCTCCCTTGTCCCTGAATGTTGAGCGTGACGTCATCACACCCGACATTTTTAGTGAGGAGCCCGCAGAGAGGAGCCTGAAGACTGAAGAGAGAGAAGAAAGAAGGATACGTAAAGGGTAAGTAATGGGGGCTCAAGCCGGGTGAGCCTGAATGGGGTGCAAATCATTTATTAAAGAGGAGGGCGCAGGGAGGCGTCAGACATGCTAGCACCGGCCCTGCTTAACCATATTCCTTAAATCTTCTCACGTCCCTTGAAGACTCCCCAGCCACCTCATTTATGGGTCCCCGCATAGAAACTCCCAATTTTGAAAAACCCAATTCCTCCCAGCCAGATTTCAATTGCATTTGCCTGGAGGAGACAATGCAATCGATCCACGGAGCACCAAGCTTTCTGTGCTACTTCCCCTAATTCTTACCCTAACCCTCCCCTCTCACTACCCTAACCCTCCTTCCTGGCACTCTGACCCCAACCCTCCCTCCCCTGCAGCCTGACCCTAACCCTCCTTCCTGGCAGCCTGACCCTAATTCTCCCTGCCCCGCACAGAGAGGTTAGTCACCTTTCCCTCAGTCCGGCAATAGCAGTGGCGGAGCTGCGGCTGAGGGATAGTGTCGGCGGCAGTATTTTCGAAGGAGAATGGGTGAAGTATGCTGAACGGCATACCCTACAGCCTGACCCTACCCCTCCTCCCCTGCAGCCTGACCCTAACCCTCCTCCCCCACAGCCTGACCCTAACCCCGCAGAAAGAGTTTGCTCAGCTGTCCCTCGGTGGCGGCGGCGGTGCGGTGGAGAGCTCTGCTCTTTCCGAATGTGAATGGCTGTACAGTATACTCACCCATTCAAAACAAAAAAGTAGAAAATAGTGACCATTCGAAATAGGGACATCCGAAAAGAAACTTTTGGATATCCCTAATTTGCAAATGGGACATTGTAACCGGGGAGAGACATTGCTCATTCACCGACCCTTACCTCCTAAAGCCTTTCTTATTTTTTAACATACATAAAAGACTTGAATTGAAACCCACCCCACAGCGATCGTGTCAGTTTCCCTTTAGTCAGCCCTCTGCCTAAGGCTAAAGAAATAATTATTCTTAAAATTCTTAAAACTACTTTTTGAGGATGATTTGAACTTTATTTGCCATTTAGATTGTAAATGGCACAAGGAGAATGACAAAGTTTTGTCCTAATTCAGTTCGTGTTGAATAATATTTGGCCCAGATTTGCTCATCGTGACCCTTGAAGACATCGGTCACCGTTTACTCATCTTTCTTCATTTGGCGTTTTGGCAAAGTCCATCTCAAAATCCAGAAATTCTTTGCAGCGTTTTTGCAGCCAGCCATAAGTCAGTAATTTCTCGTAGGAGTTTCAAGTCATAACAGCTATTACTAATAATTCATTACTTAAACGCCCTTATTATCACAGCGAATATAAAAATACATCGCCTCGGGCTGTGATTTTACAGTCTCTTGAGAGAGACCACACAGAACGTTTGTTCCAACCCAAAGTCATTACCATGTGATTTCATTTTCTGCTGGAGTCATTTAACAGGTAAAACTCTAGGGGCGAGATTTACTAAGCTATGGGAAAGGAAAAGTAGAAATGTTGCCCATAGCAACCAATCAGATTCTAGCTGACATTCTCTAGCATGTAATAGGAGAGTGAGAGCTAGAATCTGATTGGTTGCTATGGGCAACATCTCTACTTTTCCTTTCCGCAGCTTAGTAAATCTGGCCCCAAACTAGGTATCAAAATACAGGGCCGTATGCAGACTACCGGACGTTTAAAATATACGTTTGATGTTTAGCGTTTTTTCCTACTGCGCATATGTAGTATATTTTTTACGTTATCTACGTATGTTTTCCTTATGCAGATTGCGTAAATGCGGTCTTTCAGATCTGATTCATCTTCTTTCTCTTATAAAACTGAAAATATCGGACGGTATTCACACATACGTTTTTGCGGTGGACTGCATACGTATTTTTAGGAGCGGATTAACTGCGCATGCGCAGCCACTTTTTCCATGCAAATTACGAAGTATTTACGCACTTAAGTACTTTAGGCACTTGAAAGTGGGCGGGGGGAAGCATTTAAATGGACATTTGAGGGCGTGGTTAGATAAATGCGCACGAACGTAAGTAACTTATGCGCGTAAGTACACACGTAGAGATAAGGGTACACTATGGAGGCGTACGTCACCGAAAACCTGTCCGGCCGAGAGGACTGTCACGTACACGCATGTAGTAAATACGGATCTGTGAGTCCTGTCCGTCATCTGTAAACAGAGACCGCGCTTATTAGACACTTCTTAATGAGACAAATTCCAGAACAAAAAAGGCAAAGAAACGCCCCGACTCAACTCAAATGTAAATATATGAAGATAAAATCACTCCCTATGAATCTATACGTCACATAGCCACAGGGAAGGGGGTTCCATTACAGTCTAAAAACAGCGGGGTACAAGAAAGACCCAAAAAACGAAGAGCGATTACACTTTTGATATATTAAGGAATGCATAATATCCATCAAATTCAGCTAAGAAAGGCACAAAAACAAGAATAAATCCAATTGTCATATCTAAAAAACAAACAAAAAGAAAACATGAATAAAATATAAATGTTATATTTTATTATATTTTAATTCATGTTTTAGTTTTCTTAAATATGACAATTGGATATACAGTATATTGAGTAATAGCTTACCAACATTTTGGTGTCTTTCTTAGTTTGCTGGATTTGATGGATATTAACATTCTCAAACATATCAAAAGTGTGCACCATATGTGATCAATTTTTGATTTTTGAGGGTGTCTCACTTGTATCCCGTTGTGTATATTCTACTTTTTAATGAGATATTGGACCCGATCCACACCTATTTAAGCATTCTCAGCAGGGATCTACGTCTCTCCGAAATTAAATCCCTGTCGGGTGGATCTGCTAGCCTATGAAACCCAGTTCTGTTCACAAGGAGATCCACTGTGTAACATTTGGCATGCGCAATGCCCAAAAAAGCACCAGATGGGTCGGGTGTCAGACGGAGATCAACATCCTGGCCATTAACATTGCAATATTTTTCATTTTCTGTTCGTAATTCAATGGAAAATTTGCAGCTTTTATCGATTTCTAATGCAATATTTTATGTTTTTTTTACAAATCTGATTTCTTAGTTGCAATCTGCAATGTATGACTGTTACAACAGCTAATAATCAAGGGGATGCGCTTATGTAGACACAGAACATACAGAGCCCCCAGGGTTTTTTCCAAATTCCTCTCCGCTAACTACTTCTTGGGTCATGTGACTGAATTACACACAGGTGCCCCAGCATCAAGGCTAATTGTTCAATGCGGCTTTTTGCAGAGAAATGGAAACCTGGGACCATCCCTGTAAATACTTCAAACAGAATAAAAATATGTTTTTCCTTTTATGTTTACACAATATGTTAAAAATTACATTCTATTGAAGGTTTTATTTTAGCCCTGTAAAGGTGCATTATATGAAGAGAAGACGGCTTGCTTGCTGCCTCCTTACATGTGTGTGTGTGTGTGTGTGTATGTGTGTTTGGATAAAATCTGCCACATGTGGACAATCGTGAGCTAACATGAAAGCCTGGGTCATCAGCTGACACTCTATAAACAGAGAGAAGCCTTGGCTAATGTGTTAAAGCTGTACGGCTTACATGTATCGGCTGGAGCTCTTGGGCTTTGTATATATACATTTAATCCATGCAAGTCTGTTGCACATTTGAGAATATTGTCCTGAGAGATTCATGGGAAAATGCTGCATCTGCTATTCATAAATCTCTACACCACTTGTTAACAAAACCCCATTCTCCCGTGTTATTTATACACTAAGCAACAGACACTGTGAATGTGTTAGCAAGGAAAAGAAATATTTATTAAGGATTATTAGTATTTTGGGGCCAGAAACCCAAGCAGTTAATGCAGATTAATCTGCTATCACTGGGTTGCAATATTTGCGCTCTTGGAACGTAACAACTCCTACGCAAACCGAGTTCTGATAGTCGGGCCCTACCTTCATTTTTAAACCTCAAGCGTTCACAAAATCGCAGAAGCACGCAATTTTTTAAAAGAAACATAGAAAGTGACGGAAGATAACAGCCATACGGGCCATCCAGTCTGCGCAGTTGCTGATTTAAAAATATTCTGACCCTAGACCCTATTACACCTCTCTCCAGTGTATACACATGTCCTCATGTTCTAATACACCTCCCTTCAGTGTATACACATGTCCTCGTGTTCTATTACACCTCCCTCCAGGGTATACACGTCCTTGTGTTCTATTACACCACCCTCCAGTGTATACACATGTCCTCGTGTTCTATTACACCTCTTCCCAGTGTATACACACATCCTTGTGTTCTATTACACCACCCTTTAGTGTATACACATGTCCTCGTGTTCTATTACACCTCTCTCCAGTGTATACACATGTCATTGTGTTCTATTACACCTCTCTTTAGTGTATACACATGTCCTCCTGTTCTATTACACCTCCCTCCAGTGTATACACATGTCCTCATGTTCTATTACACCTCTCTCCAGTGTATACACATGTCCTTGTGTTCTAGTATACCTATCTCCACTGTATACACATGTCCTCGTGTTCTATTACACATGTCTTGTTCTAACACGCCTTTTCCTTTAAAATACTACCTGTACCTGGTTACACCTCTTGATATATGTGAAAGCTGCTATTATATCTCCCCGACCAGAGCCGTAACAAGAAATTTTAGCGCCAGGGGCATATTGGAAAAATTATGCCCCCGACCCTGATTTCCAAACCAATTTTTAACATTAAATATTAACTTACTGGTGCCCCCCTTAATCTTGGTGCCCTGGGTGGCAGCCCATATTGCACACACCTAGTTATGGCCCTGCCCCAATCCATTCTCTGCTCCAAGCTATACATGTTACTTCCT
Organism: Limnodynastes dumerilii; assembly: GCA_011038615.1. Lineage (NCBI taxonomy): Eukaryota > Metazoa > Chordata > Amphibia > Anura > Limnodynastidae > Limnodynastes > Limnodynastes dumerilii. The sequence continues at coordinate 245,112 of WWET01001922.1, read as the reverse complement.
CTAGTCTGTCTCTGTATTACTGATTCCTCTCTCTATACACCCAGCATGTGACTTCTCTCTCTCTATTACTGATTCCTCTCTCTATACACCCAGCATGTGACTTCTCTCTCTCTATTACTGATTCCTCTCTCTATACACCCAGCATGTGACTTCTCTCTCTAATACTGATTCCTCTCTCTATACACCCAGCATGTGACTTCTCTCTCTAATACTGATTCCTCTCTCTATACACCCAGCATGTGACTTCTCTCTCTCTAATACTGATTCCTCTCTCTATACACCCAGCATGTGACTTCTCTCTCTAATACTGATTCCTCTCTCTATACACCCAGCATGTGACTTCTCTCTCTAATACTGATTCCTCTCTCTATACACCCAGCATGTGACTTCTCTCTCTAATACTGATTCCTCTCTCTATACACCCAGCATGTGACTTCTCTCTCTAATACTGATTCCTCTCTCTATACACCCAGCATGTGACTTCTCTCTCTAATACTGATTCCTCTCTCTATACACCCAGCATGTGACTTCTCTCTCTAATACTGATTCCTCTCTCTATACACCCAGCATGTGACTTCTCTCTCTAATACTGATTCCTCTCTCTATACACCCAGCATGTGACTTCTCTCTCTAATACTGATTCCTCTCTCTATACACCCAGCATGTGACTTCTCTCTCTAATACTGATTCCTCTCTCTATACACCCAGCATGTGACTTCTCTCTCTAATACTGATTCCTCTCTCTATACACCCAGCATGTGACTTCTCTCTCTAATACTGATTCCTCTCTCTATACACCCAGCATGTGACTTCTCTCTCTAATACTGATTCCTCTCTATACACCCTGCATGTGACTTCTCTCTCTAATACTGATTCCTCTCTATACACCCTGCATGTGACTTCTCTCTCTAATACTGATTCCTCTCTCTATACACCCAGCATGTGACTTCTCTCTCTCTATTACTGATTCCTCTCTCTATACACCCAGCATGTGACTTCTCTCTCTCTATTACTGATTCCTCTCTCTATACACCCAGCATGTGACTTCTCTCTCTCTATTACTGATTCCTCTCTCTATACACCCAGCATGTGACTTCTCTCTCTCTCTAATACTGGTTCCTCTCTCTATACACCCAGCATGTGACTTCTCTCTCTCTAATACTGATTCCTCTCTATACACCCAGCATGTGACCTGTCTTTCTCTCTCTCTAATACTGATTCCTCTCTCTATACACCCAGCATGTGACTTCTCTCTCTAATACTGATTCCTCTCTATACACCCAGCATGTGAGTTCTCTCTCTCTCTAATACTGATTCCTCTCTATACACCCAGCATGTGAGTTCTCTCTCTCTCTAATACTGATTCCTCTCTATACACCCAGCATGTGAGTTCTCTCTCTCTCTAATACTGATTCCTCTCTATACACCCAGCATGTGAGTTCTCTCTCTCTCTAATACTGATTCCTCTCTATACACCCAGCATGTGAGTTCTCTCTCTCTCTAATACTGATTCCTCTCTATACACCCAGCATGTGAGTTCTCTCTCTCTCTAATACTGATTCCTCTCTATACACCCAGCATGTGAGTTCTCTCTCTCTCTAATACTGATTCCTCTCTATACACCCAGCATGTGAGTTCTCTCTCTCTCTAATACTGATTCCTCTCTATACACCCAGCATGTGAGTTCTCTCTCTCTCTAATACTGATTCCTCTCTATACACCCAGCATGTGAGTTCTCTCTCTCTCTAATACTGATTCCTCTCTATACACCCAGCATGTGAGTTCTCTCTCTCTCTAATACTGATTCCTCTCTATACACCCAGCATGTGAGTTCTCTCTCTCTCTAATACTGATTCCTCTCTATACACCCAGCATGTGAGTTCTCTCTCTCTCTAATACTGATTCCTCTCTATACACCCAGCATGTGAGTTCTCTCTCTCTCTAATACTGATTCCTCTCTATACACCCAGCATGTGAGTTCTCTCTCTCTCTAATACTGATTCCTCTCTATACACCCAGCATGTGAGTTCTCTCTCTCTCTAATACTGATTCCTCTGTCTATACACCCAGCATGTGACTTCTCTCTCTCTCTCTAATACTGATTCCTCTCTCTATGCACCCAGCATGTGACTTCTCTCTCTCTATCATACTGACTCCTCTCTATACACCCCGCATGTGATTTCTCTCTCTCTAATACTGATTCCTCTCTCTATACACCCTGCATGTGACTTCTCTCTCTAATACTGATTCCTCTCTCTATACACCCAGCATGTGATTTCTCTCTCTCTAATACTGATTCCTCTGTCTATACACCCAGCATGTGACTTCTCTCTCTCTAATACTGATTCCTCTCTCTATACGCTCAGCATGTGACTTCTCTCTCTCTCTAATACTGGTTCCTCTCTCTATACACCCAGCATGTGACTTCTCTCTCTAATACTGATTCCTCTCTCTATACACCCAGCATGTGACTTCTCTCTCTAATACTGATTCCTCTCTCTATACACCCAGCATGTGACTTCTCTCTCTAATACTGATTCCTCTCTCTATACACCCAGCATGTGACTTCTCTCTCTAATACTGATTCCTCTCTCTATACACCCAGCATGTGACTTCTCTCTCTAATACTGATTCCTCTCTCTATACACCCAGCATGTGACTTCTCTCTCTAATACTGATTCCTCTCTCTATACACCCAGCATGTGACTTCTCTCTCTAATACTGATTCCTCTCTCTATACACCCAGCATGTGACTTCTCTCTCTAATACTGATTCCTCTCTCTATACACCCAGCATGTGACTTCTCTCTCTAATACTGATTCCTCTCTCTATACACCCAGCATGTGACTTCTCTCTCTAATACTGATTCCTCTCTCTATACACCCAGCATGTGACTTCTCTCTCTAATACTGATTCCTCTCTCTATACACCCAGCATGTGACTTCTCTCTCTAATACTGATTCCTCTCTCTATACACCCAGCATGTGACTTCTCTCTCTAATACTGATTCCTCTCTCTATACACCCAGCATGTGACTTCTCTCTCTAATACTGATTCCTCTCTCTATACACCCAGCATGTGACTTCTCTCTCTAATACTGATTCCTCTCTCTATACACCCAGCATGTGACTTCTCTCTCTAATACTGATTCCTCTCTCTATACACCCAGCATGTGACTTCTCTCTCTAATACTGATTCCTCTCTATATACCCAGCATGTGACTTCTCTCTCTCTAATACTGATTCGTCTCTATACACCCAGCATGTGACTTCTCTCTCTCTAATACTGATTCGTCTCTATACACCCAGCATGTGACTTCTCTCTCTAATACTGATTCCTCTCTATACACCCAGCATGTGAGTTCTCTCTCTCTCTAATACTGATTCCTTTCTATACACCCAGCATGTGACTTCTCTCTCTAATACTGATTCCTCTCTCTATGCACCCAGCATGTGACTTCTCTCTCTCTAATACTGATTCCTCTCTCTATACACCCAAAGACTGATTCCTCTCTCTATACACCCAGCATGTGACTTCTCTCTCTATACACCCAGCATGTGACTTCTCTCTCTATACACCCAGCATGTGACTTCTCTCTCTATACACCCAGCATGTGACTTCTCTCTCTATACACCCAGCATGTGACCGGCCTTTCTCATTGTTTGGCTACTTTAAAGTCACATGAAATAGGGACTCATAGATTCCTTTCCTTATCAGTAGTTTCTGATCTAGTGGCCTTAATGCTCTATTGATCTCTTGGGTTTTTGAGTAGTTCTATCTGGGTCCAGTGGGTGCAAAGCGGTTCTCTTAAAATGGCCACCGTTACAGTATAACTATGGATCAGGTGTCAGTTGCGCGCCTACGAGAGCCACGCCCCTTTGATAGCAAGACGTATTATGTCACGCATTTCACCCAATGAACAATGTCATATCTGAGCCTAGGACTGATTCTGGTCCCTGTCAGGTTCCCCTCTTTGTGAAGTGACACGCGGGGGACGGACTCACTTGGGGACCTAGGTGTACGTTGAACATCCCCGGCCTGTGTTCCTCCACATCTGTTTCTGCTGTATGTAAAGCACATGTCCGTTCTCTTCGGGCAATCAGATTTTAAATAAATATGAATACTCCACAGTCCCGAATTCCAGTTATTTCTGTGTGAAGTTAAACGGTGTTGTCTTTCTCTCCCCCTCCTGTTATCGCTACCTTGCAGAAATATATTGGGCAGACAGGCTGGGATGTAAAACCACAACACAGGACGGACGCATCAGGAGCACAACTGCTTTCTCCAGACCACATTTCCCCCAAGTCTGTAGGGGCCCCTAACTGTTTGAGGGCCGCCAATATCGGCTGGCGTTTATTGCTATTTCTATATCTATTCATACGGGGGCTCTGGGGATCATTCTTTGAATACCACTCCCCGGCTGAAATAGCAGAATGGGGAAAGCTAAATTTAGCAAATACTTACAAGGATTTAATAGCATATAATCGACTTCATACCCTGCAGGTGTCACAGCGGCTAGCTGTCAGTATATTTATCACGCTGCCTATTTGCTTACACTCTTCTGATACATGATGTCAGAAATGAGGGTCTCACGGTAATGAATAGACCCCACACACAATGGTCCGGAGTCACAGTTACATAGGTTTCATCTAACATACGTTGTTTTAAGAACTGAGCTACTACGCATTCTTTAGACCAAACTTACGCAATCTACGTACAGAAATGGTATGTGGATAGCGTAGATAAGGTACTAGACATGCGTAGGTGCTCAATTCCTAACACAACGTATGTAAGACGAAAACTACATAACTGTGAATCTGGACCAATATGATGTGTGTGTGTGTGTGTGTGTGTGTATATATATGTGCGTGTGTGTGTGTATGTGTGTATATATATGTGTGTGTGTGTGTGTGTGTGTGTGTGTGTGTATGTATGTGTGTGTGTGTGTATGTGTGTGTGTGTATGTCTGTGTGTATGTGTGTGTGTGTGTGTAAAGTTGTGAGCATTTCATGCAGAGAATACAGTAATAATTAAAAATAATAATAATTAAGAATAATAATATGAACAGAGGACCGGAATCACACTTAATAAGGAGATAAGAAGGGACGGATTCGCAATTCTACACACCTACGTTTGAAGGCTTCTCTCATGACACACCCTCATTCTTAGGCTTCTTAACCTACTTAAGAAGGCGGGCAGCCTTATCTTTCCGTGCGTAGGTCTCTTCTTAAGTTGCACCCTGACTGCCTCATTTAAATGTCTCCCACACGCCCACTTTTCTTATGTTTTTGACTGGCCACGCCCCTTCTTACTTATCTCATGAAGGGCATGACATCCGCTTGTAATGGATCCCCAAACTGAAATCCTGCACCGTTGGCGTAAATAAAGTTACTACGTCTGCGCAGATCACTCGTTCCTTAATATAGGCATCTAAAAAGCAGAAAATCTGGTCCAGAGCCGTATACAGCACTGCCGGAAAACAGAGTTTATGTGTGGTAACGAGAGAAGGAGAAAGTAATGACAGAGCGGAGGAGAAAGCGGGGACAGAGTGGAGGAGAGACCAGGAACAGAGCAAAGGAGAAAGGGGAGACATAGCGGAGGAGAGAGTAATGACAGAGAGGAGGAGAGACCAGGGACAGAGCAGAGGAGAGACCAGGGACAGAGCAGAGGAGAAAGGGGAGACAGAGCGGAGGAGTGAGTAATGACAGAGAGGAGGAGAGACCAGGGACACAGCAGAGGAGAGACCGGGGACAGAGCGGAGGAGAGACCGGGGACAGAGCGGGGGAGAGACCAGGGACAGAGCAGAGGAGAGACCAGGGACAGAGCAGAGGAGAGACCAGGGACAGAGTGGAGGAGAGACCAGGGACAGAGCAGAGGAGAAAGGGGAGACAGAGCGGAGGAGAGCGTAATGACAGAGGTGAGGAGAGACCGGGGACAGAGCAGAGGAGAGACCGGGGACAGAGCAGAGGAAAGACCGGGGACAGAGTGGAGGAGAGACCGGGGACAGAGCGGGGGAGAGACCAGGGACAGAGCAGAGGAGAAAGGGGAGACAGAGCGGAGGAGTGAGTAATGACAGAGAGGAGGAGAGACCAGGGACAGAGTGGAGGAGAGAGAGGTGACAGAACAGAGGAATGAGAGTGGGGACAGAGTCTAGGAGATAACGGGGACAAGACGGAGGAGATAATGGGGACACAGCGG
>WWET01001922.1:216912-234310 GCA_011038615.1 Limnodynastes dumerilii | reverse complement strand
GCCCTATACTTCAGGGAGTCAGGGAGATCACCTGCTCTTCAGGGAGACTCCCTGATATTCAGGGAGAGTTGGCAACCATGGACTTAAGTGCTTGAAATTAGTTACTCCTGGGCTAAACCATGTTGATTGCAGGGGGAGTCAAGTTAATTTTATTCTTTGCATGCAGGGCAGTGGCAAACGCAGGATTTTGAAAGGGGGATTTCCCATATATGTAATACATGTGGGGTATATTAGCAATCTCCCAACATTTTGGAGCCCGAAAACATGACAAATAAGCTCCGCCCTGTTCAAGCTGTAGACTGTGATGCAGCAGATGTTGAAGTACTGTTTAAAATTGTAAAGAGCTAATTAATATAATGTAAAAAACATATGTAAAATTATAATATTGTCGTAATATCTAAGACGTCCATTAACGTTCTTTGTGAAAGCAAGAAGATTATCAGGTAGATTTAAAAATAATAAAAATAAAATAAATCTACATTAAGGAATTGTGTTGTTAACAAGTCCTGTTTTTGATATTTTTAAGTAATTAATCATTTACTTCTTTTACATATTAAAATATTAATTTTATATTGCAGGAACAGATCTAATAGCAATAGCAGTAAACAATGCATTAGTAGAGCACATTACACGATGGACCAGAGCTTGTGTCAGTGCCTAAGCACTCACCTGCTTTCCTATTGCAGCACAGGCCAGAATCATTATCCTCCATGACGGTCTACCCCACATGGCCGCTAGGCCATGCCCCTTTCATGGCACCCATGAAGCCATGCCCCTTTTTCAAAATTTTACTTTTTTTGCACATTTTAACATTTTTCTCTCGCCAATGCAGGGATATATCTTTGAATTGCTTACTGCACACAGATACTGACCAGCGTTACTATCACAATGTTATTTAGACTTGGGATAGGAAACATCACCTCTCAAGTTCTATACTGTTTGCGACAGATGAAACATGACTCCCCTGCAATCACTATGGTTTAGCCCTGGCGTAACTCATGATATTTAGATAAATACATTTCCAGAGATAAATTACATAACCTATTCCTTCAGTATTAATGACTTTGTTTTCTCAGTGTTTAATTTAGAAGTAGAAAATAGTGCACCTAATTGTATAATTCATGTATAGAGATAACGTGAAATGATCTCACAATTATAATGAATGTGTCTCTTAGGAAATTCTGGAGAAGCCATAAATAGGAGTCTATTTACTAGAAGTGTAATCGCCACTATTTACATTATGGTGATATGGTCAGGATGCTCTCTGTATTGAGTGGTGGTCATTAGGATGCTTTCTGTATTGAGTGGTGGTCATTAGGATGCTTTGTGTATTGGCTGGTGATTATTAGGATGCTCTCTGTATTGGCTGGTGATTATTAGAATGCTCTCTGTATTGGGTGGTGATTATTAGGATGCTCTCTGTATTGAGTGGTGGTCATTAGGATGCTCTCTGTATTGGCTGGTGATTATTAGGATGCTCTCTGTATTGGGTGGTGATTATTAGGATGCTCTCTGTATTGGCTGGTGATTATTAGGATTCTCTCTGTATTGAGTGGTGGTCATTAGGATGCTCTCTGTATTGGGTGGTGATTATTAGGATACTGTCTGTATAGGCTGGTGATTATTAGGATGCTCTCTGTATTGGTTGGTGACCTGTAGAATGCTTTCTGTTATGACTAGGATGCTTTCTGTATTGGCTGGTGATCATTAGTATGCTCTATGTATTGGCTGGTGATCACTAGGATGCTCTCTGTATTTAATTTTGTCTCTTAGATGCTCTCAGTAATGTGTGGTGCTCTTTAGGATGCTCTCTGTATTGACTGGTGATCACTAGGATGCTCTCAGTAATGTGTGGTGATCATTAGGATGCAGCGTCGGACTGGCCTCCCGGGGAGCCGGGGGAATCCCCGGTGGGCCCCGGTGTATGTAAACTCCACCCCTTTTTGCAGGGGGTGGAGACTTCTTTTAGAAGCCTGCACCCCCCGCGCTGCAGAGCTGACTGTAGCTGGGGATGCTGCTGCGCTCACTGCAGCGCATCCCCGGCCACCTTCCCTGTAGTCCCGCCGCTGCTCTTCTCCTGTGCGGCGGGACGCAGGCTCTATGACGTTGCGTGACCTGGTAAGTTTGGTAAATCTAGTGTAGGTTACAACAAGATATTATGGCGCTATTTCCATTTACTTTTCTTTTGGCTGCAGCTAAAGCTGATCCAGTTCCTATGGAGCCACAAGTGGATTATTTCTGGAACCTTTTCTCCTTATAATAGATTTATCCTTGTAATAAATAGACACCGTAATTTATCCTTGTAATAAATAGACACTATAATTGCTCCTTATAATAATTAGACACCATCATTTATCCTTGTAATAAATAGACACCACAATTGCTTGTATTAGTTACTCAATATTAGCCTGCTTGGCACACAAAGCCAGACCTGAGCCATGCCAGCTGATGAAATGGTCCTTCCGAGGACCCGTATAGACCGGCTCTCTAAGCGTGTAGATGAGGGTCCTTGGTACATTTCTTTATTGGAGGAAAATATCTTGTGAACTGAGCATTTTACTGTCCCATAACACGTTTACAGCTCCGCTTCCTGGATCTTTAAAGAAGATGCTTGGCAAACACAAATGTTAAGCACCTTTTCCAGGAAAGAAATTCTTATTTTTAGCCCTTTCAGCTCGTTGCCAATCTGATTAGTCTCCACAAATGAAGAATCAGTGTCAGCATTTATGTCTTCCTGGGGTGGTGTTTTTCTCTCCTGTGATAAAACGTTAGATAACAGATTTAATGAAGCTTTTATTTCATATTCATCTCGACCCTTAGATCACATTACCATCACGTCCTCAGATTTCCACATTAACAGATGCTACAGAAGGGATACATTGTTCTGTATTTGGCTGTAGTTGGCTGAATCTTCATGGTAATTTAGTGTGGAATAAAGGCCACTGTGATGGTATCATGGTGATAGGACCGTCTGGGGTCTAGTTTTGGTGGAATCACAGGAATCTCTGCTATGAAGTAATTTTTTATATATTGCTTAAATAGCCTAAAGTGTCACCATTTTTTTTAAAGATAACACCACAAATATGAAAATATTTTATAATATAATGTTGGACACTAAGGAGTGTTGTTGAAACAGCACTTTCACAAAAACAACAAAATTGCACACTGTATGTGTCATTGCATAAGGAATGTGGTTGCAATGGAAGCCGTAATGTCACTTTATAGGTCATTGGTGTGCCCTCACCTAGAATACTGGGTTCAGTTCTGGAGCCGTATCTCCAGAAGGACATCAATACATTAGAGACTGTGCAAAGAAGAGCAACTAAAATGGTGCATGGCCTGTGTCACACACCATACAGAGAGACTAGAGGAAGTAACATGTATAGCTTGGAGCAGAGAAGAGCAACTACAATGGTGCATGGCCTGTGTCACACACCATACAGAGACAGACTAGAGGAAGTAAACTTATTGCAATTGCAATGCAGGAAACATAGACAAAACTCACAGCCCAACTCATTACATTTGCACAACATCACAGTATATGCAGAATAGTCAGCTTTGAGCCTCTTGCACAGAAGGCCTGACCTCTATACACACTACAGACCCTCCAACATGACCCATTCTACCAGGGACACAATACTCCGTTCCTGACATTCCAACTGCCACTAACCTGGATTGAATGAATTAACTGATTTAAAAACATTTTTCTCTTCAACACAGGTGGTTTCCATAGTAACTGATTGCTGGAAGATCAGGAGTATATTGTAGTTGGTGGAATGGGACATAAGGGAGGGTCTGACACTGAGCATTGGCGGTAGGGATGAAATTTACGTTAGTTTGCTTCACAGTTCCAGATTCATAACAATAAATACATAAATGTAACAAAAAGGACTGGATTGCAATAATAAAGCATTGTTTCCACTCCCAGATTTAGTTTAATCGGGTGAAGTTCTAAATCCAGTATACTGAAGGTAAAGGTCATTATCAGGGAATAAACAGAACACCTATTTTTTTACTCCAGTTTTATCTACAACTATTACAATTCAGGGGGGTCGCAATAAACAAAACATCGAACCCACAGAACACGTGTTTCCTTGTAGGGTCCAGTGAGGAATATTTACAGGGACAAATCACAGAATCATTTAACTGAAGCCAAATTGCAAAAGAAAACAAGAGAGAGATGAAATTACACTGCAGGACGGCCCCACCCTCAGTACCCCCTCACATAAGCTGTGTTTATAGGATTCTGCGGGGAAAGGGACCAATATTTATAGGCCAGTTTAAGAGTTTTAGAGAAATTGCTAAAGAATGTGAAAGGAATGCAAGCAGGAATTTTTATAGGAATGTGTGAAAGAACATATTATCTCCTTCACAAGGAAGGTGTTATGTGAACATGTTTTCTTTAAGTTATCGCTTAGAAATATTGCAGATTTTTGCATATTTAATACTGTAGATAAGTGGAATTTTTTTTTTAAACACTGAATGGAAAAATCTGAATGTCAGAATATTCTGGTACATATTGTAAAATAAGACATTTTCAGGTTTGGTACTTTTCCCTTACATTTATCAATGGGAAAGGAATTGCTTTTATATTACAGCCGCTCTTCGTGGGTGGATTTATTTCAATGGGTCCTTTGTGTGTTCCCGAATTGCCCATTGGTTTTGTCTTACTGACAGCTTTATAACTACTGTGGGTGATATGGGGCCTATAGCAGAGGTGGGCCTGGAACTTCCAAACAATCAGCACAGAGGAGGACATGCCAGGAGCGACAGAGCTATGCTGGAAAGTTGGGTCCTTGGTTGTTGAGCACTGTTTCTAAAGAACTTGCTGGCAGCTGAGCGCTTAGTGCTGTCCTCTGCAGGCAGAAAGGGGGGTTGCAGTCGGATAGAGGGTTGGCATGGCTCATGTCCCCTATCCAGACTTCTACAGACCCACTTATTATGGATCACTTTTCTCTACTTTTGCCCCCGCTTCGTGCATTTCTGACAGAGCGCAATTAAAAATAGTAGGCGTGGCTAGGACAGACGGAACATGGCTGCTTAAATATGCAATTACAACATGCCCTATATAATACTAGTACAGTTTGTGAAGTACCAGTTATTACCTACAGTGGGAGACATAGAACCCGATTCAGACCTGAATACAAATAAAGGCTCACACAACTGCAGCCCTGGATACCCACGGACACGTACAGACACAGAGAAGCTAAGCATAATGCAGCCACGTGAACAGATGCGGTGTTACTCTGCTGCAGCAGCTGACAGATGGGGATATGAGAGTCTGGACAATTATGTGCAGGCTGAAGCAGCATCGTGCTGCTTGTAAATCCCTCCGCTGGTTCCCAATATGCGGTAATATGGCGGGACTGGCATGAAGGTTGCTTCACATTACCGCAAATCTATATAAACTGAGCCCAGGGTCTCTATCTATCTATCTATCTATCTATCTATCTATCTATCTATCTATCTATCTCATATCTATCTATCTATCTATCTCATATCTATCTATCTATCTATCTATATCTATCTCTCTTTTTCTCTCTCTCTCTCTATCTCTCTCTCTCTCTCTATCTCTCTCTATCTATCTCTCTCTATCTATCTCTCTCTCTGTCTATCTCTCTCTATCTATCTCTCTCTCTATCTATCTGATTGTTATTAGGTAATGTAGCTCCGCTTCTGGCAGAGATGGACTGGGTGTGAACGTTGCGATCCTGGGAATTTGGCAGGAGAGCGGCTCTTATGAGTACCCGGAGAGGGATTAATGGTAAAGTCATTAATTGCGCCCAGTGTTGAGACGCTCTGCATTGTGTTAAGATTTAAATGACAGCAGCGGTCACAGTATAACTGCCCCCCACCGGTGGCTCTCAATCACTTTGTTACAGATCCTTCACTTGTTTAAAGCTCTCTGTCAGGTGAGAGCAGAGTGGGAACAGATTGGGAAAAGTAACTTGTAGTTTCACATACAGACTGACCAGCACATCGGCCTGATTAAGAGAGGAAAGTTACACCTGGGCAAAACCATGTTGATTGCAGTGGAGTCAAGTACATTTTTTGCATGCAGGGATTGCTTACTGCACACAGATAATAACCAGCGTTACTATCACACTGTTATTTATACTTGGGATAGGAAACATCACCTCTCATCTCTATTACTATTATATTATTATTATATTATTACACAGATACTGACCAGCGTTACTATCACAGTGTTATTTAGACTTGGGATAGGAAACATCATCTCTCATCTCTAATACTCTTTGCTGCAGATGAAATATGACTCCCCTGCAATCATCATGGTTTAGCCCAGGAGTAATTTTCCTCTCTTATTTTCAAGCTCTTTTTTAAGTCTGGATCCAGCCCATTGTTATTTTTATTATTATTTTCTTCTCCTCTTCCTTCATCTTCTTCTTCTCCTCCTCCTCCTTCTTCTTCCCCTTCTTCTTCTCCTCCTCCTCATTCTTCTTCTTCCCCTTCTTCTCCTCCTCCTCCTTCTTCTTCCCCTTCTTCTTCTCCTCCTCCTCATACTTCTTCTTCCCCTTCTTCTCCTTCTTTTTCTTCTCCTTCCCCTCCTTCCTCTGCCCCTTCTCCTTCTTCTTCTCCTCCTCCTCATGTGACTTAAGGCTGCCCTATGGCAGTGTAAGTCACACAAATATGCGCACTAGAGGGGAGTGGCAGGGGGAAGGTCCCTCCCCTCTCTCGACTGACAGACCCCCCACGCACGCACGAGAGTGTACTACTTCAGTAGATCTATTAATGCACTAAAATAAATCATAAATCATTCATAAAAATAAAATGAAAATAAAAAAAGTTATTATTTTATGTTATTAACATTTGAAAACACCATAATAATCCTGCAGCATTTTCATAACTATAGAATGTGTTTACAGATGAAATTCTAATGTAAAGGTCGTGGTATCCGCCCCCTGTAGCAGCTGCAGATGTGTTGATGTAAACAGCCCTTTGTTACGTCGGTGTTCAGCTCTGTATCGGGTGCACTTGCTTGGAAACGCCCCTTATTGTACATTGACTACGTCCCTCACTCCCACTACACGCCCCTCCGGAATGCAAGTCACCGCAGCTCGGAGTAAGTGCTAACAATGGGGGCGGTTTCTCAAGCCCTATTACCGTGGCGTAGATACGGCTTTCGTCTGCTGGCCCTAAGGTTCCGTGTTTGCACTTTCATTTGTTTTTCTTCTTTATTCATCGTTTTCATTGTACGGCAGCCGCTGAATAAACATGTAAATGGCCACAATCTAATCCAGCAAAGCCCGCAGACATGTGAGAGACGTACAGGACGCTAGTTTAATAAACAGACGGCAGACGAAGGGTTTGCACGAGGTCCTGACCTGTTTTCTTGGAACATCTGCTGGTGGTTTGTGCAGAGAGGGTCTGGACATGGCTCTTGGATCATCCTCTCGTCGTGTATTCTCAACCACATGTTTATTGTGAGATTCACCGCCGGCGCCAACCAACTTGGCTCTTCCCCAGGGCCTGGGATATCTTCAGGCATTAACCGCAGGGTGTCCTGATCCACGGCCTGGTGATTCCATCCCTTTGTTGGATGCGTTATGGTATATGGACCTGACTCCCGCAAATCGCATTTCCGGCGCTGTGTGTGCATGTACCCAATGTTACGCAAAACAGATCACCTAGCGCCACTCCTAGTACTCATAAGGGGGGCGGGGATAGGAATGCAGATGAGGGTGATGGCGCGGAGACAGGCACTTGTACACGGAATTGTGTTAATAAGGACGCAGATCCATGCACAGAACTTAAGGTAGGACCCTGAACATGTAAGTGTCCAGAACTCTACATAAGAGGGGTGGGAAATGGGAGTTATCTTCCGTCTCACGTGCGTATTTCCAGAACTCCGTGTGTACGAAGCATGCACAGAGGGCTGGATCAGGCCCGATGCCTCCAAGAACAGCCTATTCACGCGTTCCGAAAGTGTAAATACTCCATGCAAACACCTTGCGCTTGTGGGAACATGGCGGTTACCCGGTGCTGGGGTGTGCAAGCAGCCATGCATCTGTACAGTGGGTATACATGGTGTGCGGGGGAGGGGTATTTCACTTGTACAAACCAAATAACCCCAAGAATTAGGGAAAAGGCAGCGCTGTAGTCAGGGACCACCGGTTGATGTACAAATATACCTACTGTGATGGCTGAGTATACACACACAACACCAATGTAATAAATAATATAAACAGTTTTATTAAAAAGTAATTAAGAACCTCCAAACTATTTTCCTATTGTGCAAAAAGATATAACATATCTTAGATCCTAGTAACAAGATACAGATAATTGAACAGTGTTAAAACCCCGTGTCCTGTAGGGGTATAAAATATACCAGACAAATATAAGCACCAGAGCAGGAGGCTTGAGGTAAGTAGATTTAAACCAGTCGATAGTAATTGACGATCTCTATAATCCAGAGAAAAAATAATGTCGAGTGAAAAACGGGTGGCCGGCCCGGATTCAAGATGGTAAATAGACATGGCATAAAAATCTTTTTGTTACCTCACTTGCCGGTTTTGGTCACAAGTAGCCCCGGAGTTGTTTCAATCCTGTTTTAGCCACAGCGGGTAATTGGGCGGGTAATTTCACGTGTACAGTAAGCTCTGGATTAAGCTCTTGTAGGATCCTTTACGCAATAGCCCCTTGTAAAATTGTCCAGGGTATGGAGGTGCCGTATGTGTAGGGTGCCGTCAAATATCAGGGCTGGACTGAGGGCTAGGTGGGCCTGGGGATGAAAGTGATAAAGGGCCCACACTGTATATTATGCTTAGGAGGAGAAAGTCAGTCCCTGACATTCATCTAGAGGCACTGCAGTGAGAGGTCTGGAGATCTGGAGTGTGATGGGCCTATTCTCAGAGGGAGGCCTGGGACTGTGGTCCCATTAGCCCCATTGTTAATCTGGCCCTGGTAAATATATAACGATAAACAGCACTAAACTGGCCGCTGACATCGTCTAATATAGAATCCAAAACCTGAGATTCGGATAAAAAAAATTAGAGATCCGATGGAATAAAAATGGCGTTTTGCAATATGTGATCTGAGTTTGACGGAAGGAACTGATTCCCGCCTCGCTTTGCCTCAGAACCGCTAGAATCTTTGTTGGATTTCACACAATTCTTTTAGATCGCATATACGTAATCGAAACGATACGCAGATTACGTACAATAGCTACTACGCAGTAGCTATTGTTCATTGAATTACGGCCGTCTATGGAAGAAGGACGTAGTTCTGGATCGACCCCAATAGCAGCTTAGGCAGCCGCTATGGCACTGTTGTATGCTTCTCTGTCTGATTTGCGCGCCGCTCTGATTCACGATCACTGACCTCATAATCACCGGTGGGAGTATCCGCTACAATGGCTGTCTTACCCATGTAGAGACAGACGAAAGTTCTTTTAGCAGACATTTTTTATTTTTTTATTTTTATAAATGGGTGAATACTGCGATCGGCGTAATCACCCATTCTTTTTCGTAAGTGCTGCCGGACCAGTCGCAGGAGAGGTGAGTAATCTTTCCGGGGACTTTCAGTGTTAGGGGGAGGGTTCTGGGGAAGGGAGGGTTAGGATCAGTCTGTGGGTAAGGGAGGGTTAGGGTCAGGCTGTGGGGAAGGGAGGGTTAGAATTAGGATCAGGCTGTGGGGAAGGGAGGGTTAGGGTCAGGCTATGGGGAAGGGAGGGTTAGGGTCAGAGTGCTGGGGAAGGGAGGGTTAGGGTCAGAGTGCTGGGGAAGGGAGGGTTAGGGTCAGAGTGCTGGGGAAGGGAGGGTTAGGGTCAGAGTGCTGGGGAAGGGAGGGTTAGGGTCAGAGTGCTGGGGAAGGGAGGGTTAGGGTCAGAGTGCTGGGGAAGGGAGGGTTAGGGTCAGAGTGCTGGGGAAGGGAGGGTTAGGGTCAGAGTGCTGGGGAAGGGAGGGTTAGGGTCAGAGTGCTGGGGAAGGGAGGGTTAGGGTCAGAGTGCTGGGGAAGGGAGGGTTAGGGTCAGAGTGCTGGGGAAGGGAGGGTTAGGGTCAGAGTGCTGGGGAAGGGAGGGTTAGGGTCAGAGTGCTGGGGAAGGGAGGGTTAGGGTCAGAGTGCTGGGGAAGGGAGGGTTAGGGTCAGAGTGCTGGGGAAGGGAGGGTTAGGGTCAGAGTGCTGGGGAAGGGAGGGTTAGGGTCAGAGTGCTGGGGAAGGGAGGGTTAGGGTCAGAGTGCTGGGGAAGGGAGGGTTAGGGTCAGAGTGCTGGGGAAGGGAGGGTTAGGGTCAGAGTGCTGGGGAAGGGAGGGTTAGGGTCAGAGTGCTGGGGAAGGGAGGGTTAGGGTCAGAGTGCTGGGGAAGGGAGGGTTAGGGTCAGAGTGCTGGGGAAGGGAGGGTTAGGGTCAGAGTGCTGGGGAAGGGAGGGTTAGGGTCAGAGTGCTGGGGAAGGGAGGGTTAGGGTCAGAGTGCTGGGGAAGGGAGGGTTAGGGTCAGAGTGCTGGGGAAGGGAGGGTTAGGGTCAGAGTGCTGGGGAAGGGAGGGTTAGGGTCAGAGTGCTGGGGAAGGGAGGGTTAGGGTCAGAGTGCTGGGGAAGGGAGGGTTAGGGTCAGAGTGCTGGGGAAGGGAGGGTTAGGGTCAGAGTGCTGGGGAAGGGAGGGTTAGGGTCAGAGTGC
The DNA here is from genome assembly GCA_011038615.1 of Limnodynastes dumerilii. Classification (NCBI taxonomy): domain Eukaryota; kingdom Metazoa; phylum Chordata; class Amphibia; order Anura; family Limnodynastidae; genus Limnodynastes; species Limnodynastes dumerilii. Next base: position 223,673 of record WWET01001922.1, on the reverse strand, counting down.
TGGGGAAGGGAGGGTTAGGGTCAGAGTGCTGGGGAAGGGAGGGTTAGGGTCAGAGTGCTGGGGAAGGGAGGGTTAGGGTCAGAGTGCTGGGGAAGGGAGGGTTAGGGTCAGAGTGCTGGGGAAGGGAGGGTTAGGGTCAGAGTGCTGGGGAAGGGAGGGTTAGGGTCAGAGTGCTGGGGAAGGGAGGGTTAGGGTCAGAGTGCTGGGGAAGGGAGGGTTAGGGTCAGAGTGCTGGGGAAGGGAGGGTTAGGGTCAGAGTGCTGGGGAAGGGAGGGTTAGGGTCAGAGTGCTGGGGAAGGGAGGGTTAGGGTCAGAGTGCTGGGGAAGGGAGGGTTAGGGTCAGAGTGCTGGGGAAGGGAGGGTTAGGGTCAGAGTGCTGGGGAAGGGAGGGTTAGGGTCAGAGTGCTGGGGAAGGGAGGGTTAGGGTCAGAGTGCTGGGGAAGGGAGGGTTAGGGTCAGAGTGCTGGGGAAGGGAGGGTTAGGGTCAGAGTGCTGGGGAAGGGAGGGTTAGGGTCAGAGTGCTGGGGAAGGGAGGGTTAGGGTCAGAGTGCTGGGGAAGGGAGGGTTAGGGTCAGAGTGCTGGGGAAGGGAGGGTTAGGGTCAGAGTGCTGGGGAAGGGAGGGTTAGGGTCAGAGTGCTGGGGAAGGGAGGGTTAGGGTCAGAGTGCTGGGGAAGGGAGGGTTAGGGTCAGAGTGCTGGGGAAGGGAGGGTTAGGGTCAGAGTGCTGGGGAAGGGAGGGTTAGGGTCAGAGTGCTGGGGAAGGGAGGGTTAGGGTCAGAGTGCTGGGGAAGGGAGGGTTAGGGTCAGAGTGCTGGGGAAGGGAGGGTTAGGGTCAGAGTGCTGGGGAAGGGAGGGTTAGGGTCAGAGTGCTGGGGAAGGGAGGGTTAGGGTCAGAGTGCTGGGGAAGGGAGGGTTAGGGTCAGAGTGCTGGGGAAGGGAGGGTTAGGGTCAGAGTGCTGGGGAAGGGAGGGTTAGGGTCAGAGTGCTGGGGAAGGGAGGGTTAGGGTCAGAGTGCTGGGGAAGGGAGGGTTAGGGTCAGAGTGCTGGGGAAGGGAGGGTTAGGGTCAGAGTGCTGGGGAAGGGAGGGTTAGGGTCAGAGTGCTGGGGAAGGGAGGGTTAGGGTCAGAGTGCTGGGGAAGGGAGGGTTAGGGTCAGAGTGCTGGGGAAGGGAGGGTTAGGGTCAGAGTGCTGGGGAAGGGAGGGTTAGGGTCAGAGTGCTGGGGAAGGGAGGGTTAGGGTCAGAGTGCTGGGGAAGGGAGGGTTAGGGTCAGAGTGCTGGGGAAGGGAGGGTTAGGGTCAGAGTGCTGGGGAAGGGAGGGTTAGGGTCAGAGTGCTGGGGAAGGGAGGGTTAGGGTCAGAGTGCTGGGGAAGGGAGGGTTAGGGTCAGAGTGCTGGGGAAGGGAGGGTTAGGGTCAGAGTGCTGGGGAAGGGAGGGTTAGGGTCAGAGTGCTGGGGAAGGGAGGGTTAGGGTCAGAGTGCTGGGGAAGGGAGGGTTAGGGTCAGAGTGCTGGGGAAGGGAGGGTTAGGGTCAGAGTGCTGGGGAAGGGAGGGTTAGGGTCAGAGTGCTGGGGAAGGGAGGGTTAGGGTCAGAGTGCTGGGGAAGGGAGGGTTAGGGTCAGAGTGCTGGGGAAGGGAGGGTTAGGGTCAGAGTGCTGGGGAAGGGAGGGTTAGGGTCAGAGTGCTGGGGAAGGGAGGGTTAGGGTCAGAGTGCTGGGGAAGGGAGGGTTAGGGTCAGAGTGCTGGGGAAGGGAGGGTTAGGGTCAGAGTGCTGGGGAAGGGAGGGTTAGGGTCAGAGTGCTGGGGAAGGGAGGGTTAGGGTCAGAGTGCTGGGGAAGGGAGGGTTAGGGTCAGAGTGCTGGGGAAGGGAGGGTTAGGGTCAGAGTGCTGGGGAAGGGAGGGTTAGGGTCAGAGTGCTGGGGAAGGGAGGGTTAGGGTCAGAGTGCTGGGGAAGGGAGGGTTAGGGTCAGAGTGCTGGGGAAGGGAGGGTTAGGGTCAGAGTGCTGGGGAAGGGAGGGTTAGGGTCAGAGTGCTGGGGAAGGGAGGGTTAGGGTCAGAGTGCTGGGGAAGGGAGGGTTAGGGTCAGAGTGCTGGGGAAGGGAGGGTTAGGGTCAGAGTGCTGGGGAAGGGAGGGTTAGGGTCAGAGTGCTGGGGAAGGGAGGGTTAGGGTCAGAGTGCTGGGGAAGGGAGGGTTAGGGTCAGAGTGCTGGGGAAGGGAGGGTTAGGGTCAGAGTGCTGGGGAAGGGAGGGTTAGGGTCAGAGTGCTGGGGAAGGGAGGGTTAGGGTCAGAGTGCTGGGGAAGGGAGGGTTAGGGTCAGAGTGCTGGGGAAGGGAGGGTTAGGGTCAGAGTGCTGGGGAAGGGAGGGTTAGGGTCAGAGTGCTGGGGAAGGGAGGGTTAGGGTCAGAGTGCTGGGGAAGGGAGGGTTAGGGTCAGAGTGCTGGGGAAGGGAGGGTTAGGGTCAGAGTGCTGGGGAAGGGAGGGTTAGGGTCAGAGTGCTGGGGAAGGGAGGGTTAGGGTCAGAGTGCTGGGGAAGGGAGGGTTAGGGTCAGAGTGCTGGGGAAGGGAGGGTTAGGGTCAGAGTGCTGGGGAAGGGAGGGTTAGGGTCAGAGTGCTGGGGAAGGGAGGGTTAGGGTCAGAGTGCTGGGGAAGGGAGGGTTAGGGTCAGAGTGCTGGGGAAGGGAGGGTTAGGGTCAGAGTGCTGGGGAAGGGAGGGTTAGTAATAGGTGTCTGTGTAATAGGTGTCTGTGTAATAGGTGTCTGTGTAATAGGTGTCTGTGTAATAGGTGTCTGTGTAATAGGTGTCTGTGTAATAGGTGTCTGTGTAATAGGTGTCTGTGTAATAGGTGTCTGTGTAATAGGTGTCTGTGTAATAGGTGTCTGTGTAATAGGTGTCTGTATAATAGGTGTCTGTGTAATAGGTGTCTGTGTAATAGGTGTCTGTATAATAGGTGTCTGTGTAATAGGTATCTGTATAATAGGTGTCTGTGTATCATGCACAGTCCTGGTCCCTGACAATTGAGGAGAAGCCTTTCAGTAGTTTAGCTTTGGTGAACTCTGACTCATGTAGAAATGTGGAAGTCATTACCTCACGTTCGTTCCTCCATGTAACGCATCACGTTGCTGACATTTCTCAGTTTTTACCAGTGACGTACACAAAAAGAAATATTTATACAACAAGTCAAACCCTATTACAATCAACAGCCTACAGATAAAAGAACGTTACACAATGTGGTTTCCAGCTGCACCTAAGTTAACATTTAGAAAACACCTTTTGCCAAGTGAAAGCGTAAACTTACCCAGAGGCTGCATTGTGTGGAGAGTCCGCGTCTGCATTCACGCCACCCATGGAAAATAAAGAAAAACACATTATACGGTTACCATATCAGGTGTCATTGTCACCTGAGCGTGTGACGGCTCAGACACAGGGCTCTCAATCAGGCGTCTCTATATTTCGGAGGGTTTCATGGATAGCCAGTATTTAAAAGGGTCCCTAAATTTGGATTTTTGAGAACGTTGCGCCCCATGGCATGGCAGCCCAACTCTCTGCTGTGCGTATGTTACGGCCGATCCGGAGGCGAGTGGACGCCAGCTCACGTGGCGTATCTGTGCGTGGTTTCTGACTGCATACACTCAGAAATGATTGCACGCAATCGCACGTAATTCAGATGCAAAAGCAGCTGCGTTCTGAAGGGCGTGTCCTGGGAGGGGAGGAGACACATAGTCAATGTACAGCAAGCGCGCTTGACCCAGAATTAAACGCTGGCGTAAATAAGCGCTGTTTACATCACAATATGTGCACCGGACACAGGCTCCTGCTTCTTAGGTGAGTCTTTTTCCGCATGTGTAGTCGGTAATTTACGCAATCTACGGTGCAGTTAGGTAGGAAGATTGCCTCCGTGCGGTGTTTAAAGACCACATGGAGTATTTAGTTAGAAAGAGAAGTGCTAATGCCGCCTCCCTGTGCGCTTAGGTAGAAGTGGGAGGGATTTAGATTAGCCGGGGAGAGGCAATGTCCGTGCGGAGTTACATAAGGTACCCCTATAACACTCGTAAGTGCCAGAAAGTACCTAAAAACAGGGGGTGGGTTAGGATCAGGTCGGGTGAATTAGGTGCCTGATTCACAGGCTGAAAATAAGAACTTAAAGTTACACCTGGGCAAAACCATGTTGATTTCAGGGGGAGTCAGGGTAATTTTATTCTATGCATGCAGGGAGAATGCTTTGCTGTTACTTATTGCACACAGAGACCTGATCAGCTTCACTTTTAAACTGCTAATTAGACTTGAGCTGGGAAACATCACTTTTTAACTATAATACTGTTGCAACAAATGAAATTTGACTCCCCTGAAATCAACATGGTTTAGCCCAGGTGTAACTTTAAGTTCTTATTTTCAATCTCTGAATCAGGCATGCATAGAATCAAATTAACTTGACTCCCCCTGAAATCAACATGGTTTTGCCCAGGTGTAACTTTAAGTTCTTATTTTCAACCTCTGAATCAGGGCCTAGGTGCGGATCTGTCCTCACCTAACTCACTCATAGCGGTGAATACATGGCTAAGTCCACAGGGCTGACTCTCCAGCGCCTGTTTCGGATGCTTTGCGTTCAAATTTCTTAACTCACCATTCAAAAGTTATAAAATGGCTTCTGGAGTGCTGTGAAGGTGTAAAATATTTTATATATATATATAGTAATAAAAAAAAACAACTATCTTTTATGCTTCTTTTTTTTTTTTTATAAATTTGAACCTGATCCAGGACTCCGTGTTCCAGAGTCTGTAGGTCCACACGTGATAGGGAAGTGGGCTCTCCGGTCACTCCTCAATCTCCTATGGACATCTGGACACTTGCTTGCGCAGTCCATATAAACGTAGATCCTTGCGCAGTGCATGCCGCCGCCCACTCTCCATCATCTGCAAAACTCTTCTCGCAGGGATTCTTGCAGGCAGGGCCAGATTAACAATGGGGCTAATGAACCCAGGCCTCCATCTGAGAATAGGCCCACACACTGCAGATCTCCAGGCCTCCCACTGCAGTGCATAACGATGAATGTCAAGGACTGACTTTCTCCTCCAAAGCATACCGTATAGTGTGAGCGCTTAATCATTTTCAGCCCTGGGCCTGCATGGGCCTCAGAACGGCCCTGCTTGCAGGGATTAGGCCTGCGGATCTAGAGTGATGTCCCGTTAGACGGATCTCCTAGCGTACGGACCTAAGTGCCAGTAAAACACCTAATATCCGCAAGGATCAAGAACTTCATTATTTATCATCGTTTAGTACATTCCGTTGCGTATTCCTATTTTCCAGTATATAATACAATGTACTGCAAGGCTCTAGAGCAATGCACATGGTCACACGGCCTCATTAAACGTGAACGCTCGGCGCCCGTTTGCTTCTCACCGTACTTGTGTTCTGTTTTCTTTGGCCAATCCTGAATCCTGTGTTAAAATAAAATGAGCCAGCGTTCCATGCAAAGTAATAACTCTCTGCATGCTAAATAAATAGCCTTGAACGTCGCTGCAATCATTTTACCACAGCACATGCAGCCCCCAGTCTCCTAAGACATTACGGCACCATATTTGCAATAATGAAACCTTTCAGTGTCTTCCTGGCTAGTGTTAAATAATCTGGACGGGGACAGCATGAATGTTGCAGTAGGCTATGAGACAGAAGCAGCTGTTTCTGGGGACAATGTATGTTTTCTGTGCATTTAGTAGAAAAGAATAAAAAAAAAATTTAATAAAAAAAAAAAAAAAAAAAAAAAAAAAAGCTGAACAAATCAACTTTTTCTGTGGCTTTTAGCCAAAGAGGAATAATTAGGATGGGATTCCAAACCAAACACTTGCAGCATGAACAGGTTAGTGTCACAGTGACAATGGAACCCAACCCTGTGCTGTGGGGAACATCTGCTGCACTGTGATTGTCACAGAGGTGACCCTGGGAAAATACGACGTGTCCTCAGATGCCTGCAGGAGGTCACATGATGAGCAAGGAGTGATAATGTCACGTCACATGGGATCTGTTATCCCCAGGATCATGTACTGTGTGTAGTGTAGCACATGAAAACTGATAATAATCATGAGTAATAATGTACAGTATTTGCAATTTAGCCTGACCTTCCCCCACCCCACCTGCTAAACAGACCCTCCAACATGTCCCATTCCATCAGGTACAAAATACTCTGCTCCTGAGCTTCCAACAATCAGTTACTATGGAAACCAACTGTATGGAAGAGAAAAATGTTTTTCAAACATCAGTTAATTCATTAAATCCAGGTGAGTGACAGTTGGAAGTTCAGGAGCGGAGTATTGTGTACCTGGTGGAAGGGGTCGTGTTGGAGGGTTGGCTGTTAACATTTTGCAAACTCAGTCCTCGAGGGGGAGGAGGGAGGCCTTGGTTAGAGATATAATTCAATTTATAAAATTTATAAAATATTTATATCCACATAGAGAAAGAATTTCATGACGTTACAAACTATTGCATACTGTGTATAAACTTACATTTCCATTACTACAAATATTCATATTTTTATGTCTAACCTGCGCAGCCTCTACAGTGGTTGGACAATGAATTAGGAATTTTTAAGTTTCTTATAAAATATTGATAAAATAATCGCAACTCTTTATATAAACTTTTTTTTTTTTTTTTAATGTTTATTGCATGCATTAGGTTGCATACCTTCCAACACGACCCATTCCTTTAGGTACAAAATACTCTGCTCCTCAGTTTCCAACTGTCAGTTACTATGGAAACCACCTTTGTTGA
>WWET01001922.1:201557-213476 GCA_011038615.1 Limnodynastes dumerilii | reverse complement strand
ACTTAAGTAAGTGCTTGAAATTAGTCACTCCTGGGCTAAACCATATTGATTGCAGGGGAGTCATATTTCATCTGTTGCAAGCAGTATTAGAGTTGTGATATGATAAATAACAGTGGGATAGTAAAACTGGTCAGTATCTGTGTGCAGTAAGCAATTCAAAGATATATCCCTGCATGCAAAGAATACAAGTAACTTGTCTCCCCCTGAAATTGGTTTAGCCTGTAATGCTGGTCAGTATCTGTGTAATAATATATTAATAATATAATAGTATTAGAGATGAGAGGTGATAAATAACAGTGTGATAGTAACACTGGTCAGTATCTGTGTGCAGTAAACAATTCAAAGATATACCCCTGCATGCAAAGAATACAAGTAACTTGTCTCCCCCTGAAATCAACATGGTTTAGCCCAGGAGTAACTAATTTCAAGCACTTGCTTAAGTCAGGGTTGCCGACTATTGAATGCTTCCCTCTGGGAGAACCCGGAGGAAAGCCATAGATTACAGCGAGGGGTCGGGACTTAATGGCGCGATTTATGAAAGTCGCGCCATTAAGCCCCGCCCAATAGCCCGCGTTATCTCAGACGTTCTGCAGGCGGGTGGGAGGATCACACGGTGATTGCTTGGGTATCAGGCATCCTGGGAGAACGGCCCAAATTCCGGGAGTCTCCCGGATATTTCGGGAGAGTCGGCAACCCTGACTTAAGTCTGGATCCAGCCCCTAGTGAGGGGACTACAATAATTATTTGGTCACAAAAACTATTTGAAACAAAAATGAACTGCACAGTATATTGCTGCACGCTAATTATTCAATAACGGTGCAAGGAGCGTGACCAAAATCTATACATAAAAAAGACATGGGAGCTGATTCAGAGTTGCACTTACACTTTTTTTTTTTTAAAGTGCAAATGTAGACCTGAGCAATGCCACATTGAACTGAAAGGGGAGGCAAATTTATATAGTGAAAGCAGAATTAGAATTGAGAGGTGGTTTCTCAGCTCTAATTTACAGACTAAACAGAAACCTATGCAGTGTGTGAGTTCTGTGTGCAAAAATAAAGTATTTTCCTGCATGCAAAAGAATTCAAATTAATTAACACCCCTTACTTTGCAAAATGGTTAATCTGAGCTGTAAACTCTGAATCAGCCCCAGAGGGTCCTGTACATGCACCATGTACATTTTTATATTGTGTCTGTATTACAAGCAGGAAATGCAAGTTCCATAAATTGCAAAAATTGTTTCAATAACAATCTCCTGATCACAGTGCTATAAATAGTGCCATTATTGCTAAATGTTTTCTTCCAGCTTTCACAGCTATAGAAGTCACCTGTCATATGTCTAACAACTAAAGGAGGAGCAATAATACGGGGTGTTACAAACGCTAATAAATACAAGTAAAACAAGAAGCAGCTGCAAGGCATTGTGTTCCATTGTCAAAAATACCCCACATCACACGCAAAAGCACAGGTTTTTGCCGTTGGACCCGTGTCAAGGTTCAGCGACCTGGGTAGAAATGAGATGTAAACGGTCCCGGGGGCTTCTATCTGGGTCTAATGACCCTGAAATCCGGATCCGGGAGAAAAGAACAGAGCTGTAGCTAGAAATTTTAGCGCCAGGGGCAAAGAGTAAAAAAAGGCACCCCCCCCCCGACCCTGAATTCCAAACCAATTTACCATAAATATTAACTTACTGGTGCCCCCTCAAGGCATCAGTGTGGAAGGTGCAATCTGCGTTTGTCACAATATCCATTTTATTTTCCCCCTGAGCGACATGACAATGGGGGCGGGGTGGAGGTGGAGCTTGGATGAAATGGAGGCGGGGCTTACATGTCCCATTTTCCGGCTTCAAAATGTTTGGATACGTAGCTGCTGTGTGCCCATACACTACATGCCGTAATCACTTGTCCAGAGACGCCTGTGTGTGCACGCAGCTCGTCCGATTTTCTCTACTTGTCTATTTGCTGCCCATGGAGCAGGCCCATAGGATTCCCTGCACTGATTACTGACCGCGGTCTGGATTCCCAGTTATGTAGTTTTCGTCTTACATACGTTGTGTTAAGAATTGAGCACCTACGCATGTGTAGTAGCATATTTACGCTATCTACGTACCATTTCTGTACGTAGATTGTGTAACCGCGGTCTATAGACATACAGAGTAGCAGCTCAATTCTTAAAGAGGAAAACTGCGTAACTGTGGCTGAGGACCTGCCTTTATCCTGAGCACAGAGCTATTGTGTACATGGCCAGGAAAGCACAGCAGCTCCTTTCATTCCCAGCAGGTCGCTTTATTCACCTAGACGGATGCCGATCAGGTGAGCTCATAAGACAGACGCACAATGACCTTTACATAAGAAAACCTCGAGGTAATGTCTGAGTACTGTCCCCAGGAATTCTGAGCTGTAAACATGCAAAGTAAACGCACAGCCCTGAGAGCATTGTACTAAGCGACAAGGAGAACGTGACGGCCCAGCAAGGTGATGTCATGCTGCATCTGATAGGGTGTCCTGGCATGAAGCAGGAATAGGACATAGAAATAGCATTGTGGTAAAGTCAGTGTACGTGACACCTGTGGCATCTGCATTGTCCGGCAGCTGTGTGAGCAGGGCCAGATTAACAAAGGGGCTAATGGGACTATAGTGCCAGGCCTCCATCTGAAAATAGGCCCGCACACACTGCAGATTTCCAGGCCTCACACTGTAGTGCATAAGGATAAATGTCGGGGACTGACTTCTTCCTCCCCTCCATTGAACTGCTTATCTTTCCTGCAACCCCTCGTCGTACCTCTGTATAATTTTCTTTCACACTGATTGGGTAAGCTCTAGTTTTTCACCAATCCCAGCATTCTAATTGGTGGATGACATTTTTTGATTGCCTTGTTGCCGCAGCGGTGCACTGACATGACAGGCGGCCAGGAGAGTGTGCGTGTCTCTCAGGGGAGTGTGTCTACTGGCCACCAGCACAGAGCTGGGAGGGAGCGTCCCCCCTTAATACAGCAGTGGTGCATATGCCACGGGCCACCTCGGTGGACATGACCACTGATGCCCTATTTCCCTCCATAGTGTAGGTCTCCATAGCGAACGGCCCTATTTGGAAAGGTCATTCGCTCCCAGCCAGGTCTGAAGAGAAGAGGCATAGCAATCGATCCCCGGAGCACCCAATACCGTGCTCCCTTACCCTAAGTCCCCCTCCCACAGCCTAACCCTAAGACTCCCCTCCCGCAGCCTAACCCTAAGTCTCCCCTCCCGCAGCCTAACCCTAAGTCTTTCCCACAGCCTACCCCTAAGACTCCCCTCCCGCAGCCTAACCCTAAGTCTCCCCTCCCGCAGCCTAACCCTAAGTCTCCCCTCCCGCAGCCTAACCCTAAGTCTACCCTCCCGCAGCCTATCCCTAAGTCTACCCTCCCGCAGCCTAACCTTAAGTCTACCCTCCCGCAGCCTAACCCTAAGAGCCTGATCCAGAACAACGGCCGCCAGGGGAATTACGTCCTACTTGGCCGTAATTCCTGTTTTGAAGTTTGTGCACATGCGCACAACCTTCATACGACGCCGTAAGGGATGGCAGCCATAACTATAGTTACATCCGACAGCTGTTACAAAAAGGCGGCTTTCTCCCACCCCCTTTACGCATGTCGCTTCTGAAATTGAATGAGTGCGTTTGTGAATCGCATACTCATCCATTCATAAAAAAAACAATCTAAAACGGCTGTCATTTTAAATAGAGACAGCTGAAAAGCAACTTTCGGCTGTTCCTACTTCCTAATGACATGCATAAGTGTGGGAACTTGTACCGATGACAGAAGAAGCAGGGGATGCAAATATATGCTTTGCAAAACCTCCCAACTGTCCCATACATCTTCCAATTGGCCCCGATAAGTGAAGTAGCTTGGAGGCATCTTTTATTTTCTGTTTGTTTATTACTATGTTTATTTTTTCCTACGCTAAAAGGAGTGGGGTTTATGAGGAGAGGGGCAGAGATTGGGGATTATTTGTCACATATTTGTGATTATAAATATTGGGAGGTATGCTATGGGCCTCCAAACCGCAGTCCATTATGATCATACCGTGAAGGTTCTGCAAGATGGTGATGGCGTCTCACAAGACCTTGACTGTAACCCCGCTCTGCTCCCTGATTCTCATTGGTGGCCGTCTGGTCACTGTGACCCAGGGGAGTAGCCAAGCTCCTGTGCGTTTGCGGGAAATCCACTCCCATAGCGTGCAAGAGGGTTATGATCGCAGAAGCCCTGATTAATATTAACCCCCCTCCCAGGTGTATGATGGGGACGCTGCCGAAATCTGGATAGAGCGTCAGTGTTAAAGACTTTCTGAGCAATATTTCCCCCTTCCATCAAGCATAACTAAAGTACGCTTCTTGCCCCAACCCCAGCGCTAGAATTTGGATATTGAGTATCCACATCCGTACTGGAAGTCTGCTACGTGCACAGGCACTGTTAGGGTTAATTCCTAACCCTAATCTTAACCCTAAACCTACTTCCTAAACCTAACCTTAATTTTTTTACCCTAATCCTAACCATTATTCCTAATCCTTACCCTGGGCCGTATTCAGACTTCCGTTTTCACGGCGATTCCCATGCATATTTTTAGGTGCGTTTCAACTGCGCATGCGCAGTAACTTTTTGTATGTAGATGGTTGCCTACTTTTGCAAATGAGTATCAGGGAGATTGTAAGAGCACTATCAAGGCGCTGCACCAAAGGGGTGTGTCCTGTAGCGCCAAAGAGGTGTGTCCTGTGAAAAGCTCCACCCAGAGGTGTATCTAGCACTGCCAGGAAAACTATTTTACAATAAAAATGTCAGTATTTATTGATTATTAAATTGTCAGTGAATACTTTCATTACTATCTTTATAGAAAAGCTAAAAGTGACGCTGCAGCTGATTAACAAGATTCTTTCATTACATCTTGGCCTCCATGAAATTGGTCATCTCCATAGACCTCAATGGATGAAATTAGAATCAGGGAGATTACCAAACACTTCAGGGAGTCAGGGAGATCACCCAATCTTCAGGGAGTCTCCCTGATATTCAGGGAGAGTTGGCAACTATGCTCTATATGAGTATATAGGCTTTTTTTTTTTTATATATAAGCATTTAGATGTAATGCTGCTGCCATCTACTGTCTATTTCATAGTAATGATTTGTACTGATATTGCTTTATAAATATGCAAACCACTGCACACCCCACTGTTATAATAATTTATATAGGTAGCTTTTTCATATGATACCTAGTTGTGATACAAAGGATTTTGTTATGGCTAGCAGAGGAGGTGTACAATAAGTGGTTTAACGCCTATATTCTACATTACGGCACTATAAGTATTTATTGTCTTATCACAATAACAAACGTTCATACAACTAATGTTTTCCACTGGTGGATCTTTGAAGTACTAGAAAACTACAAAAAGTAAATCATTACTATTATATGCTAATAATGCTATATGCTCAGATCTCAAAGTTCCTCATACTGGACCTGATTCAGAGGCACACGGAAATAATAAAGCGGCGTGTGTGTGCAGTATATGCGGGCAGCAATTGTGGCCATGGTGTGCACAATTCAAAGGCACAGGCAACAGTACCTCTGGTTTGCTATCAACTATAGTATGTAGCTTATGGGCACAAAGCAGATAAACTCAATGCAGCTACATGACCAAATACATTGGCGAGTCCAGGGTAGTAAGACTGTGTTGTATTATGGGAATTAATGTTACGAACAGTGCATTCACTTCAGCTGCAGCGGGTCTGAATGGGGCATGATTGCATGCACATAGGTTCTGAGCAGTGAAACATCATGTGAAGATATTTCACACCAGCTGGCGTATACTCACCTCTGGACCAGACCCATTGCTGTCATAAGATATAATAATGAGGAAGAACATTATTAAAACAGATTGTGGTCAAGAATTCTGATTATTATTTTATAAATTAGTACCGCTATTTCCAAACATTCTGAAGACTGACAGACAGATGTATTGACCAAATTCTTTTGGTTGTTTCCATATTTTTCCACTAGGGGGCAAACTGTCTCACAGCAAAAATCTGCTAGCTTGTGACAGTAGAATAAAAAGCTAATTTTATCATCAGCATATTTTGGACCAAGAAAAATGTTGATGACACAAAGAAATTTGCAGTAATATCTTAGGCCAATCGATGTTATCATACCCCCTTGTCTGCCACCCCAGCTCCACCCCTGTCCCACCTGGCTCCACCTAGTCCCGAAAATCCAGGCTCAGGCCCCGCCTCCTAGGGCCAGAGTCTGTAACCTCTCCCTCTCTCTCTCTCCTTTCTCTCCGTAGAAGAGTAGCTCAAAGCGTAAAAGTACGCTCCTAACATAAAAAAATTCGGGACTGAGAATCTGGTCCCTTAATATTAGAGCTTTTCTCACATTGTTATACTAAATATTAAGACAATTTTTGCTAAAGGAACGAATTCCGTGCATTACACTTTACTACGGACAGACAGGTCTCTAAGCTCCGCTTACTGCAATCCTACATCCTTCCACGTGTTGTAGAACTACAAGCCCCAGCAATCTAGGAGTGAAAAACTTGATGCTGATTCAGTCTCCATTCATGGACGTCCCGGGACAGTGGCGTCCACATCCCCGGGAGTGAGACACAAGCAGCCAGCACGGTGCTGTCAGGCCCTGTGGGGAGAGCAGGCGATGCTGGGAATAGGAGCTTCCTCCTGTTGCTCTGTCTCCGCTGGAGAAAGCAAAGTATCAGGAGGAAACCTAAGACCTCTCCAGCTTACGACCCAGGTGGTCCTCTCCGGCTGGACACGGCTTTTGTGCTGAGCACGCAGGGATGGGCAGGAAAGGCAGTGCCAACAAGGTCCCGGGCACGGAGTCTGTCTGCGGGGATTTGTCTTGCCTGAGTACACCTGGTCGTGTCAGTTATTATTCCATACAGAGAGGAACAATGGCTGGAAACAATAGGATCAGTTTCTCCTTTATCTTTCATCCTGGAGGCTGAGGGCTCGTCTCGGTGTTCCTCTCTGGAATGACGTGCGGAAGGGGGTGCAACGCTCCACTTATTAGGAACATGCTAAAGAGAAAAAAGCAGGAACAGGTGGGGGCCAGATTCAGCACAATGAGGGCCAGATATCGGCCCCCAAACTTCTTTCGGAGGTAAGTCTGTTTACGGTAAGGGTGCGTTATTAAGCCTGATCCTGACCTGAACACAAGTGTAAGGACGTCCGTTTACCGCAAAAACATTGCACCAACCACAGGCCTAGTTGTCAACTCTCCTGGAATTTCCGGGAGACTCATGAATTTCAGGCGCTGCTCCTGGGAGAGGGAGCAAATCTAATGCCTCAAGGCCAAAGTGTTACAAAGGATGGGTGGGGCTTGATGATGTCCTTAGTAACCCTATGAATGGCAGATTTGATTAGACAGGAGGTGGGGCTTCTGGTGTGATTTGCATAAACACGCCCTTAAGTCCCTCCCCCCTCCAGGCCACAAGTCTTGTCTAAGTTCTGTGGTCTGCTGATGATGGAGGCTCCGCAGCCGATATCGGACCATTGCGCTAGAGTTTAATGTTCTGAAGTGAATACAAAAGGTTTGGGAATGCGGCTGAAGCATTGTGCTGGCTCAAGAAATATTTCAAATAATAAAAAATCAAAAACATTTTTTTATTTTCATTTTGAATATAATTTAATCCAAAACTCCACTTTTAGTGCATAAGCCCCATTTGTACCATACATTACAGTATAGTACCCACCACTTGTATCTGCATTGAGCTCGCTTGTACTGTGTCTGAACGCCACTTGCGTTTGTTTTTGCATTCAGGTCCAGGCGTGTAACTATACGAGGCACAATGGGTGCGGCTGCTACGGGGCCCGGAGGAGGGTATAACAGCACGATCGCGGGGGAGGGGGGTGGGGGGGTTTGGTGGCAGCTGCCCTTCCTGAACAATGAGCAAGCTGTCAGAGGCTGTGCTTGGCGTTGTTTTGAGCTCTCATGCGGATGGGTCCACTCAGCCCCGCCCATCCAGAGCCGGACCCCATAGCAGGGAGCCTATCTTGTCCTGCTCCTGCTTAGGACCACACCCCAGCACAACTAACAGCCGCGTCACTGACCCTGTGAATTTTCATGGCGTCACTTGTAACAATAGAAAATGTTACAACCTCCTTGCGTAATTATTAGCTGAAATATGAGAATAAAGATGCAGTGCAAGCTGCGTATAGCACCAAGTAGCTTATCGCAACCAGTAGTAGTTATACATAATTGTGGTCAACTCAGACATTTATTTCAAATGATTTTCAATTACTTAATACAAGAGTAAAAGAAAAACCTGTGATGTTTAAAGTTTTCTGCAACATATCACTGTGTCATTTCTTGTTTCTCTGCAAAGAGACAAAGTACTTTTGAAGTAGACACATTGGGCCGGATCCAGAACTATGGGCCTGATCCTGAACTACGCCAATGCGCTGTGCTTACTAAAGCACAGCGTATCGGCGTTCATTTTCCCCGACACTCCCCCTGTGCGGGCGTATGGCCCCTTCCTTACGCCGGCTAAAGGCTACCCTAACTTCACAGATCGCGTGTTTCCACGCCACGATCGGGCAACATCTGGCCAGCACATGCGCAGGTCGGCTGAAAAGTAGTTCAGGATCAGGCCCTATGTCCGTCTTCACGAACGTAGCGTAGGGACGCTGGGGGACGTCCCCTCCAGCGTCCCTACGGCGCTGCTACGGACGCCCGATCCACGATCGGGCAACATCTGGCCAGCACATGCGCAGGTCGGCTGAAAAGTAGTTCAGGATCAGGCCCTATGTCCGTCTTCCATAGACGAACGTAATTCAATAAACATTAACTATCTTTTAGACCGCATATACGCAATCTACGTATCGAAACGATGCGCAGATTACGTACAATAGCTACTACGCATGCGCAGTAGCTATTGTTTATTGAATTACGTCCGTCTATGGAAGACAGACGTAGTTCTGGATCCGGCCCATTGTACTTGCTTGAATGTCATGATATGTAATTGTTTGCAGTGACATTAATAAAAAAGATAAAAAAAATAAAAAGAAAACGTTTCATAATGTGAAAAACACACAAATAATAAGCCAAACCCAGAAAAACCTCTAATTCCCTTAAAAGTCAGTGGACCAGATCCTGAGCAATGTACGTTAGCGATTTTATGCTAGCCGCTGACATTAAAATCGCCAATTTGTATGTACTGTGCATTTGCGCACTAGATGTTACGCCATGTAACTCTGATCGTACGTAACTTCAGCGTAAATACGGACGCAATTACGTTTTGTAGGCGGAGGGCGGCATTTAAATCGTACAATATGGGCTGGGTTAGGCCGTTACGTATATGTCAATCCATTACGTACATCAGTATTTACACTTGGAAAAGTTAAGGTAGGGTTTTGGAAATGTAAATCGAGTAAAGTACGTACGATCGAGGGGAGTGTCTGGGGGAGGGCATAGTACTTACGATAGCGTAAATATTCTACGCTAACGAACGTAAAAACAACTTAGGTCGGGATCTACACCAATGTAATGGAGTAATGCCCTGCAGAGAGGTTTCAATAAATAAAGTTCTGCAGAAAGGTTCCTTGTTATGCAATAATGTTCTGCAGAGCAGAGTCTTGAAATGGAGTAATGTTCTGCAGAGCGGAGTCTTGAGATGGAGTAATGTTCTGCAGAGCAGAGTCTTGAAATGGAGTAATGTTTTGCAGAGCGGAGTCTTGAGATGGAGTAATGTTCTGCAGAGCAGTCTTGAAATGGAGTAATGTTCTGCAGAGCAGAGTCTAGAGATGGAGTAATGTTCTGCAGAGCACATGACACTATATCAGGATTCTGCAGAACATTACTCCATTTCAAGGCTCTGCTCTCTACAGAGTAGTTTACTGAGTGCTTCTTACGCTGCCTCTTAGAAACATTGCACAGAGAGAAGTTGGGTTTGGGAAACGCCGGACGGTGCTGGTGAATATGGCAAAGCTTTTGGCACAACGGAGCAGCCGGTGTCTGGCTTCAGGAGAAAGTGCACGGGGAGAGACAGGAGGAGAGATTGTAGCTGTAGGAACTGTCATCATCTGAGCCAAGTGCTAGATCACATAACTGCTCCCCACCTGCTCTCGGCAGACACATCCGCTGGAGAGATGCAGCGTTCAGCGATCTGCCCGGCACAGGACGACTGCGGCCAGACCAGGCCTCCGGGAGACAGACAGACCTTAAAGTCCCGCGATGAAAACAAGTCTGTGGTGAGGGATGTCTGTGACCGTGATCAGCCACCGATCTGAAATAAAGCAAGTTCATATTTTTAGGCCTGATCCAGACTTAAGTGCGATTTCTGCACACTCCGGGCCAGATTTACTAAGCTGCGGGTTTGAAAAAGTGGAGATGTAGCCCATAGCAACCAATCAGATTCTAGCTGACATTCTCTAGTATGTAATAGTTAAATGAGATCTAGAATCTTATTGGTTGCTATGGGCAATATCTCCACTTTTCTAAACCCGCAGCTTAGTAAATCTGGCCCTCGGAATTGCTAAAGTCTGCACACAAGAGCAGAGACACCGACTCTCCCAGAATATCCGGGAGACTCCCAACATTTGGCCAGTTCTCCCGGTATCCCCTCAACTCCCCCCCACCCCGTCCAGCAAAACTACTATTGCTAGAGCTAGATTTACTAAGCTACTGGAAAGGAGGAGATGTTGCCCATAGTGACCAATCAGATTCTAGCTCTCAATTTCCTATTACATACTAAAGAATGTCATCTACAATCTGATTGGTTGCTATGGGCAACATCTCTACTTTTCCATTCTCGCTGCTTAGTAAATCTGGCCCCTAATGTTACTAAGAACTGGGTGGCTCTTGATTACGTTATATGCATCATGATGCCCCGCCCCTAGTTACACTATAAAAAATGTCATTGATGGTCGGGGGGAGCGGCAGGACACAGTTTCCAGGAGACTCATTAAAAATTCAGGCCTTGATCCCGGTATCCTGGGAAAGCCTTCAAATCTCCCGAATCTGACCTTGAGACAAGTGATTTAGTGCCACGGGGTCCGAGTGTTACTAAGGATGGACAGGGCTTGAAGACATCAAGTCCCCTCCATCCTTAGTAAACCAATCAATGGCAGCTCTGATTATGCAGGGGCAGGGTTTTAGGTGTAAATAGCAGGAATCACATCCTGAAGCCCCGCCCCATGCGTGTACCCAGCTGAACACTTGACATACATCATGTTTTTCAGAGAGTTTTTATGTGAAAGCTTTATAGTTTATACCATACCAGACCCTTCAACATGACCCATTCCATTAGGTACAATATACTCCGCACCTGAGCTTCCAACTGTCACTCACCTGGTGAATTGACGACTGATATTTTAAAAACTATTTCTCTTCAACAAAACTGAGGAGTAGAGTATATTGTACCTAATGGAATGGGTCATGTTGGAGGGTCTTCTATACATCATTTTGCTTCTGTGGCGGCTTAGAAATGTCCTTTTTAAAATCCCAGCTGTTGTGTTATTGTGATATCTCTTCGTGGTTTCACAAGGTACTCTGGCTTTCCTGCCTCTGTTATCTGTAATTCACTTTTCTTACATGTCCAGATTTGGAATAAAAGCCTGATATAGACAGATACATTAGCAGCAACAGCTCCCAGTATTAAACAGGAAACTTAATCCGTCCCAAGCTCCCAAATCTCCTGCTCTCGTTTTAAAACCTGAAGTGGACACACATCTGTGAATGATTGCAAAGCGCACTCAGGTTTCAAACACGCAGGACTATAAATAGTGGAAAGACCGATAATAAACTGCTACAAGTCCACATGATGCCTTCACCTGCTGCACCATAATAATAATAATAATAATAATAATAACAGTAATAATAATAGTAATAAAAACAGTAATAATAATAACAGTAATATTATTAATAATAATAATAATAATAACAGTAA
>WWET01001922.1:163555-180366 GCA_011038615.1 Limnodynastes dumerilii | reverse complement strand
ATCCCTGTTCTGTATGTCTGTACTGTATATTATTATTATGTACTATGCTGTCCATCCCTGTTCTCCTGTATGTCTGTCCTGTATATTATTATGTACTATGCTGTCCATCCCTGTCCTGTATGTCTGTACTGTATATTATTATGTACTATGCTGCCCATCCCTGCCCTGTATTTTATTATGTACTATGCTGTCCATCCTTTTCCTGTATGTCTGTACTGTATATTATGTACTGTGCTGTCCATCCCTGCCCTGTATGTCTGTGCTGTATATTATTATGTACTATGCTGTCCATCCCTGTCTTTTATGTCTGTACTGTATATTATTATGTACTGTGCTGTCCATCCCTGTCCTGTATGTCTGTACGTTATATTATTATGTACTATGCTGTCCATCCCTGCCCTTTATGTCTGTACTGTATATTATTATGTACTGTGCTGTCCATCCCTGTCCTGTATGTCTGTACGTTATATTATTATGTACTATGCTGTCCATCCCTGCCCTTTATGTCTGTACTGTATATTATTATGTACTGTGCTGTCCATCCCTGTCCTGTATGTCTGTACGTTATATTATTATGTACTATGCTGTCCATCCCTGTTCTGTATGTCTGTACTGTATATTATTATGTACTATGCCGTCCATCCCTCCTGTCCTGTATGTCTGTACTGTATATTATTATGTACTATGCTGTCCATCCCTGTCCTGTATGTCTGTACTGTATATTATTATGTACTATGCTGTCCATCCCTGTCCTGTATGTCTGTTCTATATTTTGTTGTATTTTGTGTGGACATCTTGCGGCACCTTATAAATAAATGATTATGATAAATAATAATCCCTAGTTATGGCCTTGATAGCAGTGACACTGGACGCTTCTAGACGTCACTGCTCAGTGCAGTGTAACTAGGAACACAGACACCTTCCTGGTTGTCACCACAGCGGTGAGGGCCAGTCACGTAGGCCATGGCCTGCATACAGTGCGGGTAGATGCTAAAGTGGAAATCCACCACAAGGGTGAGTCCGATTGTCACTACTGGCATCTCCTTGGACCTGGGTGCCAATCGACCAGGGAACCTTCTCTTCTAATATCACCCTAGTCATGCCTCTGGTACAGGTGAAATGCTATATATTGTTATGTAATTGTATACGTTAGACATAGGTTGCATAAAGGCTCAGATCCAGAGGTGATTGTACTCCAGTTACCACCTATTGCGGTCCCTTGCATTAGAATTTCCAGCAGTTCCACATTTCATATTTTAATAATAAACAGTAATTAAAAAATGTTAAAAAAATTTTTTATTTGCTTTAGTGTCTTCACATTTCTCTTGAAGTGTTTGCAATATTCATAACCTTTTTTGCAGTATACAATACAGTGCTTCACTACTCTCGCCGTAACGGGTTGCAATCCCAAGGCACAATTATGTGTGTGTTTTGATCACTTGTGAGCCCCTGGACGTAGACATGACCTGTAGAAGCTGCAAATGTGTAGATGGAAGCAGCCCTTTGTTACGTCTGTGATCAACTCTGGATCGGGGACACTGGCTTGGGCTTCACCCTTATTGTCAGGGCCGCCTTCAGAATTTGTGGGGACCGGCACACACCACAGGTGCCACGCCCCATATGTGATGTCATCGGTGACATCACACGGACGGGGCCCAGCAGACCTACGTCACCATCTGGCTGGTGCGCATTGGCCCTGTAATGATGGCGGGCCCCCCATCAGCTGTGTCCCGGCTGTCCCCCTCTAATGGCAGCCCTGCTTACTGTATACTAACTTCCATCTCTACCCTCTCCCATCATGCCCCTCGGGACACAATTCGCTGCAGCTTGAGTTACCTTCACATTTGACTCGTCCGTGATGGCGCACTCTCCAGCTCTGAGCATACGCAGAGAAATGGCACGCAGAGAAATGACATTGTCTGGAGAGATTAAATGGCTGCAGCACCCTCGAGCAGTCATTGGTTAGTCCCCTACTATATTATCTCCACTAAGCATAGCAAAGAACGTGAATATAAATTTGTGAGCAGAGAGGCTTCGGAGCACCCCCCCGAGCTCTATCTTCTGTGTGATATCCGCATGAGAGCTGTGAGTCTGTGTTTTAGATTTAACGTGGCTGGCAGTCAATAATGAGCAAAAGATAATAATTTATAGGACAATAGTTATTATTAAACATTTATTTAACTTATAAAGAAAATCTTTTATGGGCAATTTTTTTGATTCCCATGAGAATTAGCATCAAGTCTTCTGCTTTGTCGGTGGCATAAAGCAAGAAAATCTTTTACCATTTCTTTTTCTGCTTCACGCGATTCTGTTTCATGCTGTCTCCTTGTCTCTCCCAGCAACCTACATTCTGACAATTATGTAAAATGATGGTGTCAACCCCACTGAAGAGAAGAGCTCTATTGTCCAACACCAAAACCAATCACTATGTTCCCCTACTGTCATATTCAGAATTTCTGCTCCAATACTCTACGGCTTAAATATCCCAGACAATGTGAGGAGCATTGTTCCTCCCTGCGGGACTCTTCTGAGGACCCCCACTGGATAATCATGTCTTAATTGTCTTAATTGTACAGGTTTAAATACTCATAGATTGTGTTCATTTGCCTTTGCAGACATACAGTGTCCCATTCTCTTTCCTGCACTCAGGTTGTAGATAATTGGATATGATCAAACGTCCCAGCAAAACACTCAATTATCCGAGTGTGTGGCTTCTCCAAAAACTATTTTTGTATGTAATCAAATTCACTTTAATGAGGTAAACACCACTAGTGGAGCGTTATGGAGGGGGCTGAACACATAAAATTTGAACAAAATTCTTTCAAAGTTGAGCAGAGATTGTCTGAATGTACAAATAATTTGCTTACCATCGGCACAATAGTTACACAGGTTGCCTGGAATTCATGTTCACCTGAGGCCCTTGCACCTTTTTGTGTTGTCTTGTTTGGTATTGATTGTAACACTTTTGTATAACACGAGGATAACTTTTATCTTAAAATTAATTTGAAAACTTATTACCAAGGTTTAAGATCGTCTGATCCTCTTTGTATTGCTTGAGGCCAGTACATGTGCACTTTCAGTGTTGTCCATCACCGGTGTACATTGTGGATGAGTGGTTTATATAAAAGTCAGTGAAGTTTGTCTGATTTATTGTAGGGTGATAGGACTTTCACCTCATATCACAGAACAAAGAGAGGGCACCAATGAAATCTCTACTATAACCACCAATATTAACTACTCTAGGGGAGGAATGAGAATTTAAAATGGGCCAATCCTACTGACCACTCTCCAATACAGAAAGCACCCTAGTTACCACCAACCAATAAAGAGAGCATCCTAGTGACCACAAACCAATGCAGAGAGCATCCTAGTTACCAAAACCCAATGCAGAGAGCATCCTAGTGACCACCATCCAATACAGAGAGCATCCTAGTGACCACCATCCAATACAGAGAACATCCTAGCGACCACCATCCAATACAGAGAGCATCCTAGTGACCTTTATCCAATACACAGAGAATCCTAGTGAATTCCATTCAAAATAGAGAACATTCTAGTTACCACCACAATACAGAGAACATAATGGTGACCCACACCTAATACATGCTAGTGATCACCACCCAATAAAGATAGCATCCTAGTAAACACCACTGAATACAGGGGGCATCCTAGTGACCACCATCCAATATCCAGAATCCCTGTGACAACTCACCAATACAGACAGCATCCTAGTGAAAGTTGCCCAGTACAGACATCATCCTAATTTTCCCCAAAGAAGTGAGGGGATCTTAAGACACCTTAAAAGGTCATTAACCTACCAGCCTCCTTTTAAGTCCTGTGGTCGATTTGCTCCTGAGTTTTTCATGTTTTTTTCCCATGGGTCCCAGGTCTTTGACAAGTGATATAATAAAAAGTCTTGATTGCTCGTCTTGCCTTTGTAGTGTTACCTAAACTAAACATAAATCCTTCCAGAAACAAACATGCAACACACACAACTTGGCCAAAAGTTGTCTTTACTTAAATAGGGCACAAAACAAGAATGAAAAAAAAATGACATTCACTAAAATCAAACCATCGTCTCTAAATCTGCTCTACACCAAGCAAAAGCGGACCTCCCAGCACCAAGCTTCACCATGAAGCTCACAAATCCCTCTGTAGGAATATCCCAAAGCCCAAATCTGCAGTGGCCGGTCATGAAGAATGGAGTGCCACATTCCTCAACAATTGCCCCCCAGACCTCTTTCCACCACAGCTAGGATCCCATCTCTATCCCGCCACTCAACCAACCTCTACCCACCCCCCAGAACTTCCACAAACTCTACAAAAACACCCATCCTCGCATCTGGTCATTCTCTAAAATTGGGATTCCTTGCATCAAATCAACTAACCAAGGATGGCATTAGCCGTTGGTATCCATTATTTTATTTTTTGCTACATTGGGCCTGATCCTCATTTAGGGTCAGTTCCAGACCCCTGCATGATTTCCAACAGGGAACTCCTCCCTGTCACCCCACCCCTGTCACTCCCCCTATCAACCACCCTGTCACTCCCCCTATCAACCACCCTGTCACTCCCCCTATCAATCGCCCTGTCACTCCCCCTATCAACCGCCCTGTCACTCCCCCTATCAATCGCCCTGTCACTCTCCCTGTCACTCCCCCTATCAATCCTCTCCCTGTCACTCCCGTCTCTCTTGTGCATATTTGTGTGACTTGCTCTGCCATAGGGTAGCTTTAAGTTGTACGAGCGGATTAGCTGTCAGTCCGTCCGACCGCTGATCCGCTCATAAATACTTAATCCCACCCCTACTGTACATTTTAAATGCTTCCCTCCCCGAACACTTTGACGGGTGGAGGGGAAGCCCAGCACCTTTCCTCGGAATAGTAGGTACGTGCATAAAACACACTTTGCATGCGTAATGGGGGTGACGGTGCAGGTCTGGATCCGGCCCTTAGTAATGACAGCGACTTCTGTAAGCTGCTTGCAGATGTCGGACGTTTTGACTGGCCGTGCGCATGGGCGCGTTACTTTACGATATGACACTTCAAATCCAAATGCCTAAGAAAGGCAGAGAGAGACAGAGAGAGGTCTGTAGATGAAGTTGAGTGAGTGGGGGAATGCATTTAAGGTAGGGCTCTGGACATGGGGTGTGGGTCCCGGCTAGAATGGCCCTATTCTGATTGGGCCGGTTCCTCCCAGCCAGTTTCAAACTGGCAGGGATATCGATTGGTTATGTCTCGCTGAGGCATAGCAATCGATCCCCGGAGCACCGAACACGGTGCTCCAAAAGGTGAATGGCAACACAGACCCCAACCCTTCCACTAATTCTAAACCTAACCCTTCCCTTCCATTACCCTAACCCTCCCTTCCCTGCAGCCTGACCCTAACCCTCCATTGGCCGCGAACTAATCCCCTAACCCCCCCCCCTTCCATGGCCCTAACCCTCCCTTCCCTACAGCCTGACCCTAACCCTCCATTGGCCACAAACTAATCCCCTAACCCCCCCACTTCCATGGCCCTAACCCTCCCTTCCCTGCAGCCTGATCCTAACCCTCCATTGGCCGCAAACTAATCCCCTAACCCCCCCTTCCATGGCCCTAACCCTCCCTTCCCTGCAGCCTGAGCGGTTAATCACCTTTCCTGGTGGTCCACTGAAGCAGCGGGTCTGGCGGTTGAATTTTCGGGGAAAGTGAATGGGTGAGGATGCGATAGGCGCACTCACCCATTCTGAACACAAAATGTGAAATTAGATGGGTATTCGAAATAGGGACAGCCAAAAAGGAGCTTTCAGCTGTCCCTATTTCGTAATACCATCTTTCTAAGTGGGGACTTCCACCGCTGTACATGTGAGGGGGAGTGAAAGGAGAATAGAACTATTCAAACCAGCATCATAACCCGCATCCCCCTACTCACCCTCCCAAACTTCAAATCAACCAAGCTTGAGCTTTGAACCCTTACCCAACCACGATGCACATGGTCCACTAGAACCCTCAGCTCTTAAACACCATCGGGTTCAGCAAAGACATCATTTACCCTATATACATTCAAACATTATCCAACATAAATTGTACTGGACAGGTCATATAGGGGAGTCGTGCAAGCCGTACATTTAGGGTGTGTTATAATCTGTATAAATCGCATGGAATGTTCTGTCCATATCCCCAGCCAAAAATACTTCAACTGCCTAAAAAGTGTGTGCGTGGCATTGAAAGTGTATCATTGATACAGAGACGACAGTTATCAGCAGCAGAGCATGTAATGAACTCCTCAGAGCCAAGATATCGTTTCCTGTCAATGTATCTCACACTGAGCCTTCTCAAGGCTGCATATTCAGCAAGCGTTCTGTACCTGCCCTGAGTTTGGCTTTAAATCATGGAGGCGGGGTTGCCAAACTTCAGTAAATTTTCTAGTCTGTCTGTAAAAAAAAAGTTCAGAGGGCGGTAAAATCCTGGCACGGTCCTATCTCTAACATACTACATTTTAAAAGATTAAACTAATCAGTGAACGACAAGGTTAGCCAAACTCCCTTCCCTTATCATTCAAGGTCCATCAATCCTCCTAAATGTTATAACATCATTTTTTCCCTATAAATTATACTCCTTCATTCAGTCACTGTTGCAGGGCAGATATAACAGAGCTACGCTTTAAATCGACTCATACCTAACACAAAGGGCCAAATTCACACCTAAGACGCTTCTGCTTCTTAGGTGCAGAGATCTGCGAAAT
This sequence comes from Limnodynastes dumerilii, assembly GCA_011038615.1. Lineage (NCBI taxonomy): Eukaryota > Metazoa > Chordata > Amphibia > Anura > Limnodynastidae > Limnodynastes > Limnodynastes dumerilii. The sequence goes on along the minus strand of WWET01001922.1, from coordinate 173,640 downwards.
GACCTACTATGCATGTTAGGTACGTAGATTGCCTCTGGGCGGTCTTTAAAGACCGCACGGAGTAGTCTAGTAAGAAAGAGGCGGCGTAATGCCTCCTCGGGGGAGTGTTTTGATAGAAGTGGGAGGGAGCAGGTATTTAGATGAGCCAGGGAGGGTGGGGGAAGGCGTGGAGAGGCATTGTCTTTGCAATTGTCTCTACAATTTAAATGCCTCCCTCCATACACAATGCGTATTTTCACCTTGCATAGGGATGTAATGCCCTATTGTATGGAGTTTCGTACAAGATACGATGCTGTGCGCATTCCTTATTAAGTCTGGATCAGGATTGAGGTCTGGAAGTCCGCAGGCGAGAGGTAAGTGCACTCCCATGTCCTCTCACGTGTGGACTCTGGATGACGTATGCGTCCGTAAACCTACATTAAATTCTCTACACGGAACTGCTCTCTGTCCAAACACATATCCCTGCTGAATGCCACAATGCTGTGTTTACATGCGGATTCCTGCCCTTCATACGGTTGTAGTCTCCTTGTGGAGTTTATGCATAAATGGACGTAGTTTTGACCAAATAGGTAGGGTTACCACCCTTCTGGGATTGCTTCGGACAGTCCAATAATTAAGACCTGTGGCTGGAGTCCGGAGGGGCTGAAATTTAATATAACTATAGAAATAGTTTTATTCCCGGACACTGTGTTGATTGAGATACAACATGCCATGACCTCCCGTATCAGTAGTCTGTATAAGGGTATTTCTTGTTGAAAAGGTGGTAATCCTACACATACTGTAGGGTCATTTGTGGGTGGAACTAGGTGAAATTTGGTGGAACGACCATTATTTTGTGGAACGGGCAAAGTTTAATTAGGCTCATTTTCAGGATTCTCAGTGTCGGAAGCTATGTGTGTGGCGTGTACTAGATCTTCTGGGAGACTAATATTAATTAGTTCAACACATATTTTTTTTTAATACACAGATTTGGCATGAATGAGGGATTCTTATTGGCCCATAAATAAGGAACTTGGAAAACTTGTTTCCACATTTCAATAAAAATATGTTAAAATGTAATTACAGGAAAAAAAAAAGCAAAACGTCAGCGATCTGATGATAACGGATCGAATGTGACATCTATTTGTGTATAGAGCACTTTACGGAGCACTTAACATATTTGAATTTGATGAGTGAAGTGTGAAGTGTGAAGTAACTTTCTCTCCCTGTAACATAACGTAAACAGCGTCCTTATTGTGAAGTTACGGGACCACACACGTGAGCCATGCCGGGATAAAGAGAAACGTGCGCACGACTCCCGCGTCACTGGCTCTCTCTATAATCTTCATGTTGATACAATATATATATATATAATAGGAGTTTATACAGCCACAGTGTGAGGCTGCAATTACTGAGACCAGGGCGATGTGTCTGGTACTAGTCATAGTGACAAGTTCAATCCGAGGAGTAACGACCATGGGCACTGTCGTCTGCCATCGTGGGTCTGCGGCAGTCACTGAGCTCAGGATTGTCGACTCTCTTTGACATCTCCCGCAGAGGGCTTGTGGCCTGTGCTTTCATGCAAACCACGGCCTCGAGTGATTGCAGTCCCCTCCTCGATGGGCTGCTTTCAGAAATAGAGACAGCCGAAAGTTACTTTTGGGCTGACTCTATTTCAAATATGGAGCATTTTTAGAATTTTGTTTTTTATGAATGGGTGAGTGTGACGATCAGCATACTCGTCCATTCATTTTCTCAGGACCTGCCGCTGACAGCTCCGGAGAGTTGAGTAACTTCTCTGGCGGTGTTTAGTTTTAGGGGGGGTTAGGGATATAGAAGGGGAGGGTTAGGATCAGGCTGCGGGGAGAGGGGTCTTAGGGATAGGCTGTAGAGAAGGGAGGATTAGGGTCAGGCTAGGGAGAAGGGAGGGTTAGGGTAATGGAAGGGAAGGGTTAGGGTTAGAATTAGGGGAGGGGTTGGGTAGTTTTAGCCTTACCTTTCGGAGCACCGTGTTTGGTGCTTCGGGGATCGATTGTTATGCCTCATCGAGTTTGGAACTGGCTGGGAGAGAACGACCCTATCGAAACAGGGCTGTTCTTAGTGGGGACCCACACCTGGCCTCAAGTCCTGCTTTCCTGCCTAGCAAAACTAGTATCCCAGTGTTACACACTTGCACAATATCGTTTAATACGGGTGTTTCACGGGTGTTTTGAACGATTATCGTTTAAAAAAACTGTAGTGTGTATGGGGCTTTAGTTACAAATATCTGCAGATATGTGATAAGCCACACACCACCCGCCACCCGCGAGTCCCATCTGTGGGTCACATATCAAATATTTTTCTAAATTGAGAGCTCACCTCTTATAGAGATCCCCAAGTCTCCAAAACAGCCAAAGAATTAGTTACAGGGGCGCTCTATGGTGCAATATCTTTATTAGGAACAGAGTAAAAATTAAAAATTAACGGTGCAAATATTCAGCAGCGTACCAGATATTATGACAGCAAAAGCATTTCAGTCAAAAGCATCCGGCACTTGTAGCAGTTACCGGCTTCCTCGGAGCAGCGTCATCTGTTGTTAAGCACGGTATCCAATGGTGGTGAAGAGAGTGTCAGTCTGACCCCTGTCCCCTTTCTCTCTCCTATAGAATCTATTGAAAGGTTTGGAAGAACCTATTCCGTTGGGACTCCGGTAACTGCGGCAATAAGAAAGTCTGGTGCATAGATATAGACTCAATACAGTGGTCTCATTGCCACATTGTCCTCTACTAACATCTAAAGTTACAGTGCGCACTCTCTCTCTCTCTCTCTCTCTCTCTCTATATATATATATATATATATAAGCAATTGCTTATGTGGCCACATCAGTTAATGCAGGGGTTGTGAACCTTTTAATACCTACTAGTGCAAGCACGAAGTAATTTTTAGAGGGGATAGTTTGTACAACCCCCTTTTCTCCGCCTGTATCTATCCTATACACCCCATTTTCTCCCCCTGTATCTATCCTATATACCCCCTTTTCTCACCCTGTATCTCTCCTATAAAACTTTTTTTTTTTTTTTGGGATTATCAGACCTCTGAAGGGGAGAGAGAGAGAAAGAGAGAGAGAGAGAGAAAGAGAGACAGAGAGAGAAGAAGAAGAGAGCCACCAAAAATCCTGGCTACTATGTAGTGAGCTATCCAGGGGTTCTATGTTAGATTGAGAGATACCTTTGAATCCAATCAGGTTTTATCCCCCATTATTTCTGAATCACTAGATGAAGTGTATCTAGAATCGACGTTTTAGAAAATGACCCCTACAGGGTCCTTGGGGCTGTTCCAGAACTACGCCCTCCGTACTAGCTACGTAAAGCCGATCTGCGCATGCGCCGGGCAGATGTTGCCCGGCGTAGGAACAGCGTAGTGACACTGAAAGGGGAGTCCCCCAGCGTTACTACGTTCAGGTTGGTGTAGGTGGGCGGGGGGAGTTAGTTTAATGAGGGAGGGAGGGATTAGCGGGCATACGTTCCTGTGTGAGCGTATTTTCCATTGCTTACGCCGGCTGAAGTTAGGGTAGCCTTCAGCCGGCGTAAGCGAGGGAAAATACGGCCGCACAGGGAGAGTAAGCACAGCGTATCGGACCTCGTTAAAGGATTAAATAATTCATAATTATCAGACCATTTGCTATGCTGAGCATTTCAGTAACAAGGGGCCTGAAATACACGGCATAGCAAATGGTCTAATAATTATGAATTATTTAATCCTTTAACAAGGTCTTTGGCTGTTTTGCTGAGCAAATATTTTCCAATGCACTAACATGGAACAGATAGACGTTTCATCAGGTGCATCCATTACAAGATTAGGTTCCTTTTCAGCGCATCAGCTGTTAAAATATTATTATACAAATTATCCCCAAGTAGAAAATAGAATTCTTGCCCTGATGGATTATCCGCATGGCTCCGCCGCGCACGATTTGCAGCTTTCTGGGACGACGTCCATAGAAGTGATATTAAAATAGAATCTTATCTTCTTGATCATTAGCCGTGCTGTCCGGTGCCAAGTGCTGTCTCTATACACATGCGGGCAGATGAGAGACACTTGGTGTTAGGGATTCAGCCGAGCTATGCTCCGAAAAGCTGAAAATACCTTTTATTGCTTCCTCCCGGTTTACAGAGTTCATGAGTATTTTGTGGCTATGAACGGACGATGGTGACGGGATGAGCGCTCTCTCTGCGTGCACAGAAACAGACTGTGCGCAATAGCTCCCCATACAGATCTAAGCGCAACTCGAGCGGGTGGTGGCTTGTGTTCTGAGGGGCGTTTTCAGGGAGGGAATGGGTGGAGTTACGTAGACAATGTACAGTACAGTAAGGGGCGTGGCCCAAGCAAGTGCCTCGATCCAGAGCCATTCACAGACGTAACAAAGGGCTGTTTACATTAAAACATTCACATCAGCTTCAGGCCACGTTTAAGTCCAGGGGGTGACCTTCCACAACCTTTTTCTTACCCCTCCGTTAGGACGTAACACTACTCTCCCCATCTTCATCCCTGTGCCTCCTGTCTGTTTACCCCCTCCTAGTTAGCATGGTAGCTCTTATGAGTAGGGTCCTCCCTCCTGTCATCACCCCTCTACCTTGTCCTCATTAATTCCCACCTTTTCTCTCTCCCTATTCATCTGCTCCTACACACATATCCCGCTTCTTTATTTTCCATATATGTTGTTCTGTTTCCTTTGAACTGTACTCTATTTTTGCATTGTACTTGTATTGTATTCCTTAGCTTTATGATTTTGTACCTTGTCTGTTTAATTATTGTATTGTGTATGTAACTATCGCTTCTGTACGGCGCTGCTGACACTGTGTGGCGCCTTATAAATAAACGTTAATAATAATAATAATAATAATAATCTATATGCAGTAAGAAAAAAAATTATTTAATGAATGTTTATTATTTAGAAAAAAGTCTCTTTTCAGTTAAATTACAATTAAAGTGTTTGAACTATTTACCTTTTTTTTATTTTTACAATTTACAATACAATTTGTGTTGCAGTTGGATGCATTTAAAAGGTCAGCGTTGGATTGGTAGCTACAACACCTTTTTTAAACGCATCCGCGGCAAGCAGCATGCATTGCGATTTGTGCTCAGATCTCAAGCCCGGTGTGAGAAGCAATGTAATGCGTACAATGGCCTAGTCACCAATGCTGGTCCAGTCTCTCTGCTCCCTTAGTCTGACTAGTTATAAATTGTTACACACCTGATTAGAGCTGTGTGGTTCTATGTATTTCCTTCTAAGCAGTGCCATTACTGCCACTGGTGCTACAGGGCCTGGAGGGCTATAAGCTCCTGCTCACTCCTGGAACTGTAAGCAAGCTCCATGTATGAACGCTGAGCACTGGTTATAAATACATCGGCAGCAGTAACTTACTGTAAAGAAACCTGATCCGCTCTACAATCCCCGGCTGTCCTCGTGTCTCTTGTAAGGGTGGACAGGACGCAAGAGATGTGGCTAACTCCTCATAGACGGTAGCAGCGGTAACACTAACCAGTGGGTACGGAAAAAGGAATATTTTCATGGTCAAACCTGTCAAATCCGTCCCCGAGGAATTCAGTGTTTGTTTGGATTTGGTTTTTGCCACAAAGATACTTATGGGAATATAAAAATGCCTGTTCCAGGAACATAATCTGCAAACATTGAAAATCAATTAAAGAAATAGCTAAGTGAAAGGTTTCACCTCTGAAATGTTTAGGGGAGGAAGTGGCCAGTTACCGAAACACGTCTCAGATGAGAGAGGAACGGCTAAAGACAACAGCCAACGCTCACACAGGGGGACGAGGGGCATATTCTGGGGCTGATTGGGAACTTGCCACAAGAGTAGTGGAGATGAGTCTTATGATGCTGTGAACTTGTTCATGGAAATCATGAACGTTTATTCATTGGCCAAACACATGGGGGCTGGACCAGAGCTGAACATGAAACAGGACGCATCCTGCATTCCGTAAAACCACGCGCAAATGATGGGAGGTCTGTACGCAATCTACACGTGAAACCATAACTAACAACTTTTGCAAATGAATATCAAGGAGATGGTGGTAGCACTATCAAGGCGCACCAAAAGAAATGTGTCCTGTACCACCAAAAGGGTGTGTCCTGTACCACCAAAGGGGTGTGTCCTGCAACACCAAAGGGGCATGTCCTGTAAATAGCTCCACCCATGGGTGTGTCTCGCGCTGCCAGGAAAACTGTTTCTCAATATAAATGGCGTCATCAGTGTTTATTGATTGTTATATTGTCAGTGAATAAGTGTATTTATTATTTCTGTCTCCATTATTGAAGTCATATTGTCTTAGATAACGGCCTGTCTTTGATGACATCTTGGCTTCCATGAAAATGGCCGCCTCCATAGGCCTCAATGCAGGGAAATAGAAGACTTTTTCTAAATTCTATCGTTATACTGCAATGACTAGAGAGTCAGGGAAATCACCCACTCTTCAGGGAGTCAGGGAGATCCCCTTGCACGCACAGGAGTCTGGATACAGCATGATCCTGCTTCAGATCTCTGCTACCACTGTGGTCTTGATGCAGTCCTTTTGTATTTTGACCCCCTGCATAAGCAATAACTAACTAAAGGTAGAAGCAACAGACTCATTCGGAGGATCCCCACTTTCCATGTGATAGAATAAGGAGTAAATTGTCCACCTTAAACCTCATAGCTCTGATTTTCTGAGTCACCGCAGTGTTGCCCAATTCATTCCTATACAGTGCAGTTGTTCCTTTTGGTTAAGTCTTTTACAAGCGGAGATGACCACAACTTGCATTGACGTTTACAGAAATGCGTAGTCGATGACTCTTTAGATTAACGTCACAGATGGCTCTTTGGAAACACAGTCCAGCAATTAACATATCCGGAGATTTGAAATAAAAGGTATTATACATTCAGAGATCCTTCTTTTGTGACCTGAAACTCAAGTCAATCAGCTATAAAAAATATATTGTCCGTAACAGAGAAGGGTCACATGACATTCATGTCCTCAGTTAAGACATAAGATAAATGGATTGTAAAACTACAAATCCCATCATACACAACCAGCATAGGTATAACTACTACTTGATAAGGCATAATATGGTATAACAACATCAGGAGTGTCAAAGGTTGTCAATGAAGCTTGTCAGTAACTGGTTTTTGACTATTAGACCCGATCCAGAGTTGAGCGTTTCTACTGCACATGCTCAGAACAGAAGAGTGCGAAGTCACGTCCAATTCAGGTCTGAGCGTAACTCGAACTGCGTTTTGAAGGGCGTATTGAGAGAGGGAAGGGGGTGGAGGGACGTAGTCAATGTACAGTGAGGGGCTAAGCCACAGGTCATGTCTAAGTCCAGGGGGGACCATCCACCACCTATACGCCTTGTGTTAGGATTAGAGATGAGCGCTTTGGATTCCATGAAATCTGACACATCGGAACTTTGGGGTTGGGAGTCGCAGCGAGCCGCGCCTCTGTTCCTCCCACCAAATTTGGATCTGTAATCGAGGCAAAACACCATTTTCACTAAAATTTCAAATCTTTCGAGCCTCGTATTTCCTGCTTCCTGTCTCTGACAGGAAGTATCACATGACGGTGATCAGCCAATCACGGAGGGCTGAACATAGAGGCAGGCTTGTGGAGACTTTTGTTTTGTTAAACAGCTACAACTTTATTGAGCTGAGTGGAAAAACTGAACAGAATGCCTGGGATGAGTGATATCAGGGGTGCAACTATAGTGGGTGCTAGGGGTGCAGTTGCTATGGGGCAACCACCCCCCTGCACTGGCCTTTAATCCAATCCACCCTATTAGCAGCTCCCCTGCAGCCCCGCTGAAGAAACAGTCCTCACATGCCATTGCTGGAGCTACACACAAGGTAAGAAACATCACAGCTAGACTGTGAGGGGCACAGCCAATAGGTTGACAAAGGCTGCAGGGGTGATCAGTCAATAGGGTGACGAGGCTGAAGCCATTATTCTGCCATTCATATAAGTGCTAAAAGCCATTAACCCTTAGGGCCAGATTTACTATAGCAACCAATCAGATTCTAGCTCTTACTTTCTAATTACATACTAGAGAATGTCAGCTAAAATCTGATTGGCTGCTATAGGCAACATCTCTCCTTTTTAAGCCCGCAGTTTAGTAAATCTGGCCCTTAGTCTGCTAAAAAGTACTGGGAATATACTGGTAATAGCAGCTTCTATATTCCTCACCCTGCAGCAAGTCCTGTTCACACTTTTTCCTCTTTATTTATACAGTTGTTTTTTCTTAAACATTTTACAAACTATAGAATTTATATATATATATATATTTACTGTGGAAGGGAATATAGATATTGTCCTTTCATATGTTATATAGCAATATATGGGAATACATTTGACAAATGTCACTAAGTTGAGAGACGGATTCTGCACAATATATGTAGCATGTACCAACCAACCGCAATCTTGTGAGATGTGAGGTGCTCCAATTTGACTAGGAATTACTGGAAATGGATGTTATTCATATTAATAATGCTTTAGGAGCAAAAATACATAAAATTTTAGCATCTTTCAGCAATTAAAAAAAAAACACAGATCCAAAACCAAAATATTGAATTTTTTTTTTACAAAACCAAAACCAAAACGCGGGGGTCGTCGCTCATCTCAAGTTAGGATGTGAAGTGTCAGAAATGGCTGCCGCTGTATTGTTCCTGTGACAAATTATTTCTACACACAGGAAAAAAAATAATGTTTCCTTCGTTTTAGTGCATTAATATGTTCACACTATTCCCTATTCATTTTTTTCACTATTTATAATACAAAGTAAAACACTATTTTTGCGCTGCATATTTGGCAACGCAACTGCTTAAAGCATTGCTGCTGTGCACCTGTCCGAAAGGACCTTTCTATACCAGCCAATTTTTGAATTGGCTCTGCTTTTGATTGCTCTTGTCCTGTGGAGGTCAATCAATCGAAGATCCCGAAGATGAATCTGCAGCAGCAAAAGTGAGTATTTATCCTACCCCAGCACTTATCCTAATTGTAAGCCTAACCGTCCCCTTCCCTTACCCTAACCCTCCCCACAGCCTGACCCAAAGACTCTCATCCCCGCAGCCTGATCCTAAGTCTCCCCTCCCGCAGCCTAACCCTAATTTTCCCATCCACTCATTCTAACCCTAACCCTCCCTGCCCCACAGCCTAACCCTAAGACCCATCCCTGCAGCCTGACCCTAAGACTCTCTTCGCCACTGCCTAACCCTAATACTCCAGCACCTACAGCCTAACCCTAAGACTCCCCTCCCTGCAGGCTAACTCTAAAACCCCCTTGCCGCAGCCTAACCCAAAGACTCCCCTCCCCGCAGCCTGACCCTAAGACTCCCCTCCCTGCAGCCTAACCCTAAGACTCCCCTCCCCGCATCTTAACCCTTAGACTCCCCTCCCCGTAGCCTGACCCTAAAACTCCCCTCCCCGCAGCCTGACCCTAAGACTCCCTTCCCCACAGCTTGACCCTAAGACTCCCCTCCCCTAATTCTTGACCCTAAGACTCCCTTCCCCGCAGCCTGACCCTAAGACTCCCTTCCCCACAGCTTGACCCTAAGACTCCCCTCCCCGCAGCCTAACCCCATAGAATACTACTCCCCATAGATTTTGGATCGCATGTAGCACTACTTTTCCAAATGTCATGCCCAATGTCTGCCAGTTTCTGCTCTCCTCTAGATCGGGTCCATTATTCATAGATGAATGGTACATGCAGAATAAGACCAAACAACACCATGCAAATTGGACCATAATTTCCCACAATGCATCTTGCTTCACGTCACAGCCTTTCTCTGGTTACCTAGTGCATCTAATAAGGGCTTGTGTTAAATTGTTAGAATATATTTATAGATGGACACATAGATTGTGTTCCGAGTTCTTATTTAGGAAAGTTCAGCTACTTTATCAGCGTTCCAGTCACATCCACTACATGACTCCAGTATCTATATCCATGTAACTATGTGCCAAGTATTGTTGGAGTTCCGTAGAACGTAACCCCAGTCTGAGTAAATATGTGTCCGCATAGTTTCCACACATGACACATGTCCTGTGCTAACACCTAGACACCGCTATCATGTAACCTCAGAGCATTC
>WWET01001922.1:118219-137435 GCA_011038615.1 Limnodynastes dumerilii | reverse complement strand
TTTATAATAATATTTTTATTACCAGACATCATTTTTGTATAATTAGAAAATGATTTTAAAAAAAAGGAACAAAAATACAAAAGTCTAAAAAAATATTAGTGAAATATTACAAAATAAGAGAATATAAATTTGCTGAATATTTCTCTGCTGCTCAATGGGCCGGATTCACAATAAGGAAAACCAGCAGATAGCCGTACACTGGGTACAGACGTCTGTGAATATTGACACTGTGCATGAGTGCTGTTGATATTCGTGCATCAAAACGCAGTGTTCAGTGCATAGTGCAGCCCCCGCCCCCCACCCCCCGCATGAGATACGCCTGGGCAGTGGGCAAAGGTATTTAAATTGCACAGTAAGAGCTTGGTCAAGCCTTTACATGCAATCCAGTGTTCCGCACATTTGGAGATTCCTGCAGAATACTTAAGGATCTACAATCCGCATGTAGGAGAGCTATCGGTCGGAATCCAGTATGTGGTCAGGATAAGGCCCCAGGTCTCCACAAAAGGGCTCTATAGACTGGATTCACAGATTCGCAAATATACGCACCTACGTCGCAAGGCAACACCCATTGCATTGCGCAGTTACTCCGATCCTAAAATTACGCACGGAAAAAGAAGCAAAATCGTATTCATTTTATAATTAATCTCCTTGTTTTTCCTTAATTGTTCTTACATTTTCCCTCATATTAATGCTCTATATTTCCCCTATAATAAAGCTCTTTATTTTCTCCTTATTAATCTCCAATTATCCCCCAGGCTTTATATTCCTTCCAAGATACTGCTCCATATAATTTGGATTTACATTTACCTTATAATAAACCTCTTCATTCCTCCTTAGTTGTGCTCACATTTCCCTCATTTTATGGCTCTATATTTCCTCCATAATAAAGCTCTTTATTTCTCCTTCATTTTGCGCACATTTACCTCATTTTATAGCTGCATAATTTCTCCATAATAAAGCTCTTTATTTTTCCATCATTAATCTCAAATGATTCCTCTTAGTAGGAATATATCAAATAGAGGTTTGTTATAAGGGAAATACATGGCCCTATAATGGGTGCCTATAAACCCTTTTATGGGGGGTAAGTTGAACATAATTGAAAAGGAATAAGGAGCTTATTATTAAAATAAATATCCATCATGAAGCCTTGTGTTCTAATACATCTCTAATATATTGATATATTATCATCTTTTTTAGTCTAAAGCTTAAAATACACAGAGTTCTGGACAGGTTAAGCACACATCAGATATTTGGGCATGTTATTGATATTATCAAGATATCTCAGTCTAATTATTTACATTCTAGACATTTTTTTTCATCTATCTGGAGTTTTCTTTCCCTTTTAAATAACTTTTATATAATTATAGCAGGATTTTTGCTGCATATATCAAAACAGATTTTAGGGGCCTGATTTACTAAGCTGTGGGAAGGGAAAGATGGAGATATCACCCACAACAACCAATCACGTTCTAGAATATCCTTGAGAGATATTAGAGCAATTCCTTCGCTCCTTTTCTTTATCACTCACCCACTTACGGGCCCTGGAATTGCAGGACGGGGGAGGATATTTCACTCCCCCACCAAATATAACAGAGGCCCTGGGCCGTATTCAGAGATCCGTTTTTGAGGAACTTTATGTACGCAGTTTACGTAGACTATACGCATGGAGGTGCCTAACGGACGTACATGTGAATCGCACTTGGGGACACACGCACGGAAATCAGTCGTACAGGAAAATTTACATAAAAGTAGGCGGGGGGAGGCATTTAAATGAACACATGGAGGCGCGGTTATCAAGAATCGCACGGACAGAGCATGTATACGCACGTAAGTACACGGAAAGAACAGAGAGGTCTATGCACTTGTAAGTCACAGACCGCACGTTCGGGAGAGGGGAGTGTCGGGGTTGTTGGTGGGTGTTTCCTTGCTCCGGCCATTTGTATAATTGCGTACCTTTAAAAACCGGATCTCTGAATACGCCCCCGGTCTGCAGAAGCCTATAGTTCTGTGATGTATCTGCATGACCGAAACATTGGATCTTGGTCATACAGACTCATCAGTATCAACGATTGTATCAGCTGTTACATCTGCCACTATTAGTACCACGGTTCACTCACCCAGCCTCCCCCATGTAAATTCTGCTGCTGCCGAGTCGCCTTGTCACTTGTCCGGTGCTTTTCCTGATCGCAGACGCGCTGCTCAGAAAGTAAATAAAACCCATGTGGACGCCACCGCTGTCGCTCCTTCAGTAGCACGTCTCACGTGTCAGGACTGGGTTGGTGGTTGCTCTGATCTCCTTGGCTACGGGGTTCCCGCCGGATCGCCGACCAATAACCAAACAGCAGCCTCTATAGTTAGAGCCTGTGACCTGCTATTGTTCCTTCCTTGTGCCTTTGCCTCGTGCTCTGTGCCAGTGATTACTGAGTGACGCATCCTCTGTCTTGCTTATCCGTTCTCGTTGCCCTCTCGGTTTCCTGTCTTGCTCTTGCTACCACCTTCGTGTCCCTACCTGCCCTTGTTACCTTATTTTTCCCTGTATGCATGTGTAGGTTCCCTCCGGGGAGTCCCAGTTTCTTGTGTGACTGTGTGAGTAATTGCCCCTATCTGTCGGTAAGTATTGTCCCATCCGGTTCGTCCCCAGTCTGTTTGTCACATTCTTTATTTCTCGTGGTCTGTTGCCGGTCAAACTCTCCTGATCCGCCTTCTCCTGCTTCTTTACTCTAGTCTGCTCTTATCTATCATACTCCATCTTGGTGTTCCTCTCTTCTCCCGGGGGATCCCTCTGGGGCCGCAAACCTGACGGGTTCCTTGCAGCTCCAATCTATCCCCACCATTAGGGGCTCTAGCGAAGACCAGGTCCGGCTAGGCTCTGCGCTCAGTCTGTGTTGCCCGTCTGTATCTCTCCCACAGCCACTCCAGTTCTGTGTACAGGTAATCCCGGTGTACAACCAACTGTCAGCTCCTCTCACTGACAGCACCTCTGAGGATCAGTGATATCGATGTGTCTGTATAACCAACAGCAGAAATTTCAGTCACGCAGACTCATCAATATCCCCAACTGTCAACAAACCCCTTTCCATTGCTAAACTAATAAGGTGTTAATACTCAGTCAATGCTGAATGTGAGATTAAACATTCAGTTTTGTTAAAAGCCAGGCCCCATAACTATATTAAATATCATTTTTTTTATTTTTATTAATATAACACTAAATAATAGGAAGCAATACAAGTAAATCATTTTTTTATATCTTTGGTCACATAAAAGACAAACTTTCTACAATATTTTAAAATTAATATTGGGTAAATTATGCAAAAGCAAAAACTTATTGAAATAAATGTAAATCAGCTTTTAAAAACAGTTAATTTAATGAAGAAATTCCATTATTTGTACGACATGAAACATATTTGATACCACATTGCCAATGGCGTAAATTGTACCCAGGCAAGTGGGGGGGGGAGGCACGGCACTGGTGTGATGTCATGATGTCGCGTAGTGCATTACTGGGAAGAGGTAATGCTTTTTATCGGAACCCACAGCCAGTAGTAGCTATATAAATGGCTTGGGCCCGTTACCGGAGCCTTGAAAAGCCAAAATGTGGGACAATGGAAGTGCCCGGAGCTCAGGTATTGATGCCACCGCTGCACACTGGAGATGGCACAAGGCATTTTATCACACCATGGATCAAAACATGCAAAAAAAATTTCTCCAACATTTTTTCAATCAATCCTGCTCTTTGATACTATAATGACATCAATGTTGTTATATTAAAAATGTATTATTATTATTATTTTTATTATTATTATTTGTATTTTTTTTTTACTATTATTATTTTTATTATTTTTATTATTATTATTATTATTATTATTATTATTATTATTAGGCCTGATCCTAAACCAATAATGTCACAAGACTTCAGCAAGCTGCTTACAAAAGTCTGATTTTCTGCCAATCTGCATGCATGCCAGATGTTCTGCAACAGATCTCATAGCGTACGGAGCCAACTGCCTATTCCTTGCATGGGGATAATTATTCTTTTCAGAGCTTTTTTGTCATAGAACGCACTGGAACCGAGTTCCGGCACCTTTTTTTCAATGGATTTTTCAAGTTTTAAAAGTTTATAAAATCATTAATACAGTGAATGCGGCTGCTTGTGTGTCGAGTCCGATGCATGCGTACCTCATTTGCGCTGGTTGTGATGGCACTGCTCGGCTTGTGCTCGGTCGTGTGGTCGCACGTGAGTTGATGTGAGTTTGGTACCTTCAACTCACTGATTATTATACCTTCAAGCACTGATTATTATTATTATTATTATTCTGGTTGTATATGTGTTTATTTATGTCATTGAATGTGGGGCACCTTTTTGTCGTCCTTATTTCAAATGCACCATTTGCATCCAGCAGGCTGCCGAGAAGAGTGCCCATGTCGCCACCGGGAATGCTGTCTTTTAGAATTAGACCGATTTCCGTCTGTCTGCAGGGGTAACATTGTTGTACCTTCCGTCTAGTTTGAATTAGTACATTTTTAGGAGGTTTGCAGAAAAAAAAACAAATTATACTGGTAAAATAAATGGCGGATAAGTCAGATCCAGAACAACGCTTGTGAGCGTATGTACGCGTGGCGGAGACGTAAAATCGCCTTTTGGTAATTACTGCGCATGCGCACCATAGAAAATACGCTCAGTAACGTAGTGTAATTGTGAACATATGGGCCATTCACGTATGTGTCACGTAAATACTTACGTGTGGGCGTGCCAATTTTTTCAGAGTCCAAAATACGTCTGAAATACGCTATGTAGTGTACAGTATGGGCGTGCTTAGCTGCGTAAATACGTGTTGCCCATAGTATGGGCATGCTTAGCTACGTAAATTCGTCTAGCCCATACGTACGTGTGCGTATGACTGCAGTTACGTTGGAAAAAGTTAAGGTAGGGTTTGGAAAGCGTATCTTGACAAAATACGTACGTTCAAGGGGTGTGATGAGGGGAGTGTAACGAGTGTACGCACACGACAATACGATACGCGAATAAACGTACGGCAAACATAGTTCTGGATCTTCCCCAATGTACGTAAGACGAAAACTATGTAACTGTTATCCAGACCTTCATCCTCCGAAGATCTCCTGAAATAAATCAATACCCGTCCAGACGACAGGGTCATTCTAAGCGCCCCCTATCGTGACTGGCTGCCTTAAAGGGCTCATAAAGAGGTCATTCCTGAGCTGCGGAGAAGGGAATTTACAAATATCTGGGAGTATTCCGCTGGACTCGCTTACACCACCTGTAACACACAGTATTCCTCTGTGCAACAAAGACACGACAGTCTGACTATTCCTGGGGGTGCATTTTCGGCACCTGCTTGAATTTCACCCTGCTGCTCTCTTAACTGGCTTAACGAAAGCCCACTGTGTGAGTGTGCAGAGACTGTGCAGCTGGTAGAGGCTTAATCATTGCTGTACGTGGAGTAACTGTATCCCGCAGGCTGAGAGGAATCCTGGACTTGTCCTGTACTCTTCTGACTCGACACTGATGCATTGTTAACCTTGTGCCAGCGATCCTGTTACAGACATTGTAATATTACTTTACACAGAGTTTTTTACTTCTCTTCAATCTGTGACAAAGCCGGTCCCCAGGGCAACAGACCGTTCAGCTCATCTGTTTGCCGTTAACACCGTCAAGAGAAAGTTTGGAAACTTTTGACTCACTCGCAAAGTTTGATGAATAACAAGAGGGTAGATTTAATAAATACAGGAGATTATCTGAGAGCGTAGAAATAGCGCCGTATTCACAGATCCGTTAGTTCTAGTTACGCAATTATCCGCACGTACGTTGCAAGCCACCTCCCATGACACTCCCCTCATACGGACGACTTTACGTAGACGTCCGCCACCATAGCGCACCCTTATCTTTACGTGTGCATTTCCGTGCGTATAATACTTACGTATGTGCGTATGTAGCTAACTGCGCCCTCAACTGCTCATTAAAATGCCCCCCTCCACCCACTTTCAAGTAACTTTGTCCGTACAAATTTCAACCACGCCCCTCCGTATGTGTGTCCCCAAGTGCGATTCACACGTATGCGCCTAATGGACTTCTGTGCGTAAAATCTACGTAAATAGTGTAAAGTTACTACACATGCGCAGTTACTCCGATCCTAAAAATAAGCACGCAACTGTGCGCAAAAACGGATCTGTGAATACGGCCTATAGATAGTAAGATCTATCACTGGACCGGTTCAAGACTTACAAAAAGAGGGCGTTTCCCGATCACTGGGATCAGAGATCTACTGACCTTCTGAGGAGAGATGTGGATCCAGTGTTCTGTCCTGGTATCATTTCCGATGGTGGGGCAATAAGGGGCAGAGAAATGATTGCCCTACGTGGTGTGTCTCCATATGAATGAGGGGAGTGGCCTCCTCTTGTTGGGTGTGGTTCCGATGACCTGAATGCAACGTTCACTGATCAACGGCTTTCTATCAGACAGGGCTGTTACCGCAACACCGGCCTGATAGAATATAGTAATGCCGGCATGTACTTTATTCAGCAACACAATAATCCTCACCCTAACCCTAAGCACAGGTACAACATACACCGGAGAGGGGCAGATTTGGCACGGGTACAATATATACTGGAGAGGGTCAGATTTGGCACGGGCACAGTATACACTGGAGAGGGTTAGATTTGGCACAGGTACAGTATATACCGGAGAGGGGCAGATTGGGCACGGGTACAGTATATACCGGAGAGGGGCAGATTGGGTCAGATGTCAGAATAATGCTTGCAGTGTTTATCAGATATCTGCACAGCATGTGTAGAGTCACCATTGTCTCAGCAGATGGTGAGGAGAGGCGATGATGTCAGATCTGCTGGTACATTGGTGCAGTGTGTACACAGGAATCAGTGACATTCTAAGAGCCATCACCTATGATTGTATAGGTGTGTACCGAGCTGCAGGTGACATTTCAACCTAAAGCACCTAATTGTCCTACTGATGACAGTGATGTCACTGCGAATGTTTTGCTTTTAACCACAGAAAATGTCATACAAACTCAGTAGAGAGAGAGAGACAGGCTCTGACTCCAAAACAAAATCTATAAAACAACAATCACAACATGATTATCCCAGAACAAATATTATGAAATAACATTTTGGTTGACAAACAACCAAACAAATAAAAGTCTATCCATTTACATAGAAACATAGAAAGTAATGGCAGTTTATTTAAAACTATACTGACCCCAGACCCTATTTACCCTCAATTTAGTTTGAGATTTAGGATATCCTTATATTTATCCCAAACATATTTACACCGTTCTCCTGTGTTACCTCTACCCCCTCAGATGGGAGAATATTCCACATATCTATTACCCTTTCAGTGACCTCATTATCCCCACATTTCCTCTGAATCTACCACCCTCCAGTATATACACATGTCCTCATGTTCTATAACACCTCTTCCTTTATATAATGTCCCCTCCTGTACCTGTCACCCTCCAGTATATACACATGTCCTCATGTTCTATTACACCTCTTCCTTTATATAATGTCCCCTCCTGTACCTGTCACCCTCCAGTATATACACATGTCCTCATGCTCTATTACACCTCTTCCTTTATATAATGTCCCCTCCTCTAGCCAGTCACAACCCTTGATATATGTGAAAGCTTCTATCATATCCCCCTCTCCCTTCTCTGCTCCTAGCTGTACATGTTACTTCCTCTGTTATACTGTTATTACCATTGTGATGATGATTCTTCTCATAATCATTGTTAGTGTTATTCATAAAATTACCACCTTTAATAATAACAAAAATAATAATAATCATCATCATAATAACAATGTAACAGCAATTCCTGGATCTCTTCCCGCATCTAATCAATGTTTTGCTCCCCCTCACATGGGATTCTGGGAGTCCGTCCAGCTGGTTGTCAGGTGGTTGTAAAACACAGATCTCTCCATAACATTTCTACAGCCACAGAATTGATGATTTTGGGTGCACTGTAGACAATCAGAAGAATCCCGGTAACAGCTGGTGCGATCTAACTACCGGTGGCGTAACTACCGTGGGTGTGACTGCTACGTGGCCCCGAAGGAGAGGGCGGCCCGAGGCAAGTGCACACTGCACTCCACTGAAGATACATCAGCCAAGAGAGGCCGTGAGATCTTCACCGGCCAGCAGATTCTTTACAGACAGTGCTCAGTGTTCAGAGGCTTAGCGCCTCCTGCCAGCATGAGGGGATAGGGGGCATCAACAGATAGTGGTAAGCTGTCTGTTTGCGCATGTCAGAGGAGCGGGCGGCCTGACACATGCAACAGATGAGGGCACAGCGAGAGTTGCTTTGGGTCTCAGCTGTTTGTACTTCCATCTCTGCCTATACATATTTTGCCTCTATTCGTCCATGATAATTATAGACACATAAGAAGTTGGGTGAAACGCGTTGGTCATGGGGAACATGGACCGAAGAAATACTGCACATCTTTGTACAGGCTTTTGGCAGAAATATCCTATTCTGTGTTTGTTCTCTTGCACAATTTCTTCTAGGACCCATTCTAGCTTATACATGTAATATCTATTAATGGGGTAAGAGCGAGCCTTTCCTTCTTTCATGTCAGCATTGTGGATGTTGGTTAACCTGAGATTCCCTCTCCAGGTTTTCAGAGCCACTAAAGCATTTTTCTGGCAGAGAGCATTGGCTATTACCGTCACGTCAGGCCAACAAAAACTGAAGCTGACACATATCATAGCGCTGGCTATGAGGAATAACATCGGTCTCTTGTCACATAGCAATGAGGAAGCCATTAATCATGCAGACGGGGTCCTCACCTGCCTCCCGCACACAATCCATGCAAAAGCATGATGAGAAACGCAGAACTTACCTCCCGGCCTTATAAATAGAAGGGGACATTTACAAGTCCTGTTTTGACAGCTGGTGTCATTAATGGCATGCCTTCAGCCCATGGTATATGTGAAAATGTGATTGCAAAACATCCTGGGAGATGCATTTTGTCATTGCCCCAAGACCTCATTTACATTATAAATAAAACGAGAAAATAAAAGTTAACCAGTTATACTGTGTGGCCAGTTTACAGTTGTCAGAGAGTGTATCATAGGTCAACTCTTCTTTATAGTGTAAAATTTAAGATGTTCAGTATTTGTGTGACAGTATGTCCCTGCATGCAATACTTACAAACAATACCCCATGTTTGCCTGCTTTTGCAAACGTGTATTGTTAAAGCACTATCAAGGTGCTGCACCAAAGGGGTGTGTCCTGTACCACCAAAGGGGTGTGTCCTGTGAATAGCTCCACCCATGGGTGTGTCTAACGCTGCCAGGAAACCTGTTTCTCAATAAAAATGGCGGCATCAGTATTTATTGGTTGTTATATTGTCAGTGAATAAATCCTTTCAGTATTATTGTGGAGACTTTGAAGAGGATCCACTGACTTCTTCATCTATATATAAAAAGCATTAACAAGAGACCAAAGTGTATTTTTTTGTTGCTGTCTCCATTATTGAAGTCATGTTGTCTTCGATAACTGCCAGTCTGATTACATCTTGGCCTCCATGAAAATGGCCGCTTCCAGAGGACACAATATTTAACTTCTGTCTTCATGACTTCACAAACTGAATTAACATCAGGGAGATTTCCAACACATCAGGGAGTCAGGGAGATCGCCTACTCTTCAGGGAGTCTTCCTGCTATGCAGGGAGAGTTAGCAGCTATGATGTAGGCATGCTAACTTCTTCTTTGAACCGTGATATTAATATTTCTTGTTACTTCTGAGTAGAATCCAGAAATCAAATTCTGTAATCGGACTCCCCAGGCAAGAAATGCGTCCCGAAATGACCCGTAAAAGCGTCTCTGATTTGAAGACCTGGGAAGCATGGACTGTTACAGGGACGGAATTTGGGAAACAATGGCTTAAATTTGAGCCTTAGCGTCACTTAGGACGCTTTGCTACTGGTGTGTTCCAGCAGCCGCATGGATGGGTCATCTGTAACCACTGCAGAGGTATGACCAGGGTGGCCGACTCTCCCGGAATATCTGGGAGACTCACGATATTTGGGCAGTTCTCCTGGTATCCTGGGAGAGACTACGAATCTACCGCAACTCCGGACCCCTAGAGTTACTAGGGATGGGCGGGACTTGGTGATGTCATCAAGCCATGTCCACTCCTGGAACACTAGTGATTATAGTCGTGAATGACAGGGGGTGTGGCTTAATCATGCAATATGCATAAAAGGTTTCATTAAGCCCCGCCCCAAAACGGAATCTATTTTTTCCCTCCAAGATCTTCCGGAGGGAAAAAAATAAAAAGTAGGCAACCCTGCGTATGACTCCATGCCATAGAACCCATGGTGGATCAGCCCAGGTGGTTGAAGAAAATAAACTTCTAGACCCTCCAACAAGACCTATTCCAATAGGTTCAAAATGCCCCACCCCTGAGCTTCCAACTGTCACCCTCACCTAGGCTTAATGAATTAACTGATATTTGAAAATCATTTTTTCCTCTTCAACAAAGTTGGTTACCATAGTTACTGACAAGTGGCTACCATAGTAACTGGAGGGTCTGAAATGATCAGTTACACCATTAATATGCTCTGTCCGTGCAAAGTCCTTGCACCTGTCCTGTTTTGGAAGGGCTCTTTTACCCCTAACCCACCCCTCCATTTATTTTCCTGAGATGCCGATTCCCAGCGAACTGATAGGCTGCAGTCTCATAATCTAAGCCCCACCCCAAATATGGCCACCTCCACGGTGTCAGGTTTGCTTTAAGAAGAAAAACCGTCTCCCTCTTCGGTGACCCAGCGGCAGGTGCTGTGTCTCGTCTCGTTAGAGCCTGGATGTAAACACGCATGGTGCACTTATTTGACCTGGGCTCAGTGGAACAAAAATTTTAAAGGTGAAGCTCAATTGTTTATGTCTGAAAGAAATAAGACAGATCCTGGGCCTGAGAGGGTATTAAGAAGAGTTATTTGTGTCCTTGGCAGGGCCCGGGAGACGGGGAGCTGTTACGATGTGCCTTTGTTTGGAAATTGGATATTACGCTGTGCTGTTCCTCCTCGTCTCACCCTGTTTATAGGTGTGCCACAGGAATCATTGTCTGGGATTTGTTGTGTTAAAAATAGTTTAATCACGCCTCGTGCCCTAATCCTCCTAGTGACTCACTAATCATTTTCATTGTTTACAAGTGCGACGTGTTCCTTGGCTGCTCCCAACGCCAAAATGGTCTGTAGAATAGTTATGTATTGATTCATACTAAATAAGTAATAAATATATAAATACACTGTATAATGTGTCCAAACCAGTGCTTTTTTACCCATAAAAAGTCATTTTATTTTTATTTATTAATTTCCAACCTTCATTTTTCATTTTTTCAAATACACAAATGCTCTTAATGTGTCTACAGTTATCACAGATTCACAACACCGTCATTTTTTACATACGTGCTTAATTTTGCGATTCTAGCTCCTAAGCATGCATAGTAACTATCTACACAGCGTTTCGTTACGTAGATTGCGTACATGCTGTCTAGAAACAATTAAGGTGTTGTGAATCCAGCCCATCATCTAGCGCTCATGATGCTACCAAAGTTTGTCATGTCTAAGGACAGACTTCTGTATCCATAATATCTGGATAGGCTGCAATCTTGGTGATGTCACTGGCACCTAGTGACTGGATAGGCTGCATTCTTAGTGATGTCACTGGCTCCTAGTGACTGGATAGGCTGCATTCTCAGTGATGTCACTGGCTCCTAGTGACTGGATAGGCTGCATTCTGTGATGTCACTGGCTTCTATCATTAGAGGGTTTACAAGAAAATAATGTGCCACTTAATAAGTCAGCCATCAATACTGGTCAAAATAATAGAGCTTTAGAAAAAAGTAGTTGAAAGTCCTTATTGTGAACACTGTGAAAGCAAAATCCACTGACTGCACCAAACTCATTCACAAGAGACCCAGGTGTGTTTTACACTCTGACTTTCACACAGTAGTAAATATGGCGAAAGTGTGATAATATAGAATAAAGGCATTTACCCGTTTCATTCATATATATCTGTCTGCTCGATAGGCTGCATTCTCAGTGATGTCACTGGCTCCTAATGACTGGATAGGCTGCATTCTCAGTGATGTCACTGGTGCCTAGTGACTAGATAGGTTTCATTCTTAGTGATGTCACTGGCTCCTAGTGACTGGATAGGCTACATTCTCAGTGATGTCACTGGCTTCTAGTGACTGGATAGGCTGCGTTCTGTGATGTTACTGGCTTCTATCATTAGAGGGTTTACAAGAAAATAATGTGCCACTTAATAAGTCAGCCTTCAATACTGGTCATAGTAATAGAGCTTTAGAAAAAAGTAGTTGAAAGTCCTTATTGTGAACACTGTGAAATCAAAATCCACTGACTGCACCAAACTCATTCACAAGAGACCCAGGTGTGTTTTACATTCTGACTCTCACACAGTAGTAAATATGGCGAAAGTGTGATAATATAGAATAAAGCTGGCATTTACCCCTTTCATTCATATATATCTTCTGTCTGCTACTCATAATGATTCTGGGCTTCCATGGCAACCACAGTCACCTTGCTCATGATATAGCAAGCAGAAAGCCTCTGCCTGTGTAGAAGACTGACAGTGTCTGCACCATGCAGCTAAAGAAAGATTTTAAAAAGGAAGTAATAACAATTTGTTGGACATTAGCTAAGAGATGCATGTTTAAAATAATGCTTACATTTTTACTTAAATACAATACAATTAAGTATTTACGCAATCTACGTAAGAAATAGATACGTAGATTACGTTAAAAAATGACTACGCATGCACAGTAGTAAAAATCGCTACACACCGGACGTATATGTTATACATCCGGTACTCTGAATATGGGCCGTAGTTAGTAAAAGGTGTATTATGGAAGTTGCTCAGAGAATCAGCAGAATGTGCAAACTCAGACGGAGGCCGATATTTTGTCCACTTGAAGCTGAAAGTAGATTAAGGATTTAGTTGAGTATAAAAGTTTGGCTGGAGAGCAGGAAGCGTCTCCCCCCCTTCATACTTTGCTGAGTAGTTACTTTTTCTTTACTTCAAATTCTTTGTCCTTAAAATTCCAGCCAAGTTTCCACTCCTTGCACCTAAGACTGCAATAGAGAACAGCCGTGTAACCCAGCTCCTGTCCGAATAATCAGCGTTCTGTCCTACAAAGCCCACATCCTTCGGTAGCCGTCTTTGCCGGTCAGCCGCGCTTACGGTAATATACAAGGTGATAAGGATGTCCTTTAATAAGACTCCTTCATGGACCTTAAAACCAATGATGTATTTCCACTAGAACAGCGAGTAATGGCTTCATCAAGAGTTATTTTCAGCAGCCCCTTCTACCTGCGTATTATGGGCTGTAAAGACCGCATATACCCAATCTACATAACGAAACGACACGTAGAGTACGTAAAATAGTTACTATACATGCGTAGTAGCTGCTATCGGTATTTTAAGACTGTACAGTGTTGTGAATCCAGGCCGAAGAAGTCAGCGGATCCTATTCACAGTCTCCACGATAACACTGACAGGATTTATTCAGCGACAATGGGGTAGATTCAGAACTACGTTTGCAATACGTTTCCTCACGTAGCGTATTTTCGTGTGCGTACCTTCTATACACTCCCCTTGTCACACCCCTTGAATGTACGTATTTTGACCAAGATACGCTTTCCAAACCCTACCTTAACTGTTGGCAATGTAACCGATGTGATCCGCTCACGTACGTATGGGCAACACGTATTTACGCAGCTAAGCGCGCTCATACTGTACACTTAAAATACAAACCCCCGCCTACATAGCGTATTTCTGACGTATTTTTGTGAAACGTAAAATTGGCACGCCCACACGTAAGGATTTACGTGACACATACATGAATGGCCCATACGTTCACATTTACGCTACGTTACGGTGCGTATTTTCTATGGTGCGCATGCGCAGTACTTGCCAAAAGGCGATTTTACGTCTCCGCCACGCGTAAATTCGCTCACAAGCGTTGTTCTGGATCTGGGCCAATGTCACAATCAATAAATACGGATGCCGCCATCTTTCTTGAGAAATAGCTTTCCTGTCAGTGCTAGGCACACCCCTGGGTGGAGCAGTTCACAGGACACACCCCTTTTGCTGTAAGGACACACCCCTTTAGTGCAACCTGGCTATCACAATCTCCCTTCTGCAGAAGCTGACCATCATGCCTTAAACTCAGCTTGTGGTCGGATGACGTGTAGAGAGCACTAATAAAAACATGGCTGTTTTGCCCTCACAGAAGACCTGGTGAAGCCTGCAGAGGTCCAGCTCAGCTCCTGCTTAGTGCAAGCATCAGACAGCCCTTCTGTGTGGCTTGTTTGGCCGCAGATTGCAGATTAATATCTGAACTAGCTTGTATGTTACAATTATAATATACATTACCACTTGCACTGCTACTGTTACTCAGAAATCCATTATTGGCCAGTCTGGTCTCCCCTCCACAATGCTGCGTGTCATTTGGTTTCAGCAGCAGACATTCTATCAACACTTGTAGGCTTGTTGTATCTCACAGTTCCATTGGGACCAGATCTGTTTGCACCAATTAATTTCAGTTTTAGGCACTGAGCGGATGATCGATGACTCTGTAAAGTGAGACCTGGCTTTGCATTTGGAACGTAGGAGCCGAGATTGTGTTTCACTTGCACAATATCCACCAGCTCTCCGAATGCTCATTACTGTCCTGAATGGAGGGTTGTCCCATGCGTCTAGTTACCAGCGTTTCTAGTGGAAAGCGTTTTGTGTATGTATTAGAGCGCTCCATTGCCTTACAGTATTCTATTCTTACTTTAATGATGAGTCTGATCAGAGGTTTCACAGGACACCCGACTTCAACAACTGCTTGCCAGAGTCGGGTGTTTTGTTGGTACTGCGCAAGCATGTAATGGATCTCTGTGCTCCTTGGGTGTGGTCTGTAGGATCAACAGTCATTGTTCCGACATTCATACACTCAGCAACATTAGGATGTCGACAGGATGTGCTTCTGACAAGACGAAGGTCAACAGTATTATCACATCCACTTTAGTGTCACAGACAGGAGAAGGTCATTCAAGGTCATTCTAACCCTAACTGCAGCTCACCCTAACCAAAGCCTAACCTAAACCCTAACCCCAACCTAAACCTAACCATAACAACAACCATACCTTAACCGCAGAATAACTTTAAACCTGACCCTAACCTTACAGAGGGACTTTCGGATTTCCCTATTTCGCAAAAGACACTTTCTAACCGGAGAATGCAACTGCTCCAACCTAACCCTAACAGCAGCCTAACCCTAACCTAACAGCAGCCTAACCCTAACTCTAACCTAACAGCAGCCTAACCCTAACAGCAGCCTAACTCTAACCTAACCCTAACAGCAGCCTAACCCTAACTCCAACCTAACCCTAACAGCAGCATAACCCTATCCCTATTTGCAGCCTAAAGCTAATCCTAAAATAAATATAATATAAATTATACTCGATTACTTACCTGTCGATGCTGTGAGACCTGATCCAGTCAGATAAATAGTTTCAAACTCCAGACCGTGGAGATGGGAAGTACAGATGACTTGACCATATCCTGATTAACGCACCTGGACAGATTCTATTGTGCACAATGTTATCAACTGACAATACCATTTGCTTTAATCCATTACCAGATTTTCATTCCAACAGCCAGATCTTTCAGATAATCTGCCAGATAATTGTATAGTGTGTATGCTCCTTTACTCCAGAACACACATCACACACAACACTGTGTCGTGTATTTTAACTTTCTGCCCATAGAGGTGCGTTCAGCTACCATAATGGACGATAAGAAACGCACTTCACTCCTAATCCCATCACTGAGAATAGAATCTGTCCGAATAGAATCCAAAGTGAGCAAAATTCTC
The DNA here is from genome assembly GCA_011038615.1 of Limnodynastes dumerilii. Taxonomy (NCBI): domain Eukaryota; kingdom Metazoa; phylum Chordata; class Amphibia; order Anura; family Limnodynastidae; genus Limnodynastes; species Limnodynastes dumerilii. The sequence continues at coordinate 121,512 of WWET01001922.1, read as the reverse complement.
AATTTGTGAGCTGAAATTTATCAGAACCAGCACTTCTAGAAGTTTATAAAAACCTGTGATAACCATAATAGCAGCAAAAATACTGTAAAATAAAAAATAGATTGTTAAGTGATCGAGTAAATTAGTATCCGCACTCCGGCCCGTATTCAGAATACCGGACATATAACATATACGTCCGGTGTTTAGCCATTTTTATTACTGCGCATGCGTAATCATTTTTGAACGTAATCTACGTATCTTTTTCTTATGTAGATTGTGTAAATGCGGTCTGTAATACGTCCGATACTCCGAATACAGACCTCCATTCCTGCTTTCATCCGTCCATGCACCTGTGTTACTTCCGTCTTTCATCCATCCATGCACCTGTGTTACAGAAAATAATCCAGGCAATTCCTGTCTGCATAATGGTCATTTTACACCCCGAATGCTCAGTCTGTAACCTTTTTTACACTTCTATTTTCTTTACAGTCTTTCAATAAAGCGCTGACATTAAATCAATGGCCGTCCAGGGAGAAGGCGGAGGAAGAAAGGCCCCCTCCTTGACATGTCTTTCTGTGCGCCCAATGTTCAAATAAAATACACTGGCACCTTTATAGTCTCCTGAAGCACTGAATTACAGATACGTGGAACAATTCATTCAATACTGCTCGGCCCTGGTCACAAGGGGATTTACTGTGTGAGTGTCATTTAGAGAGGGAGTAAAAAAATAGGCTGAGTGTTCCCCCTGCCTATAACCCCCAATCACTATCAATCAGCCGATCTATAGCACAGACAGCAGTACAAGACCTGTATTCTTTCATCAGATATTTATAGGGAAGGGGACGCCGCTTACAAAAGGGGTTCTGTTAACTTACAAAAAAAACCCTGTGTAAGAGAAATCCCCACATTTGCAGCTCAGTAAAACAGTCTGTGCACGTTTCTCTCCACTGAGCGCTGACATCGAGGTTCTGTTGGTTTTAATGGACTCTTTGGCTGTACCTGCTACCAGTACGTGTTACTAATAATAATAAATATTGCAGGCGGCGGAATGCCATAAGTCTCGCTTATTAGCCGATTTTGTCATAAATATATGAAAAAAAGATTAAATATTATATTTAAAAAGTGAATTTCCAGAATATGTAAGTCACATTTCAGAAAGCCCAATTCAAGTTTTATTTTATACTTTTATCATGCAATTGCTGGTGAAATCCCAAAAAGCCACGGTAATTTGTTTGATTTATATATTTTATTTTTTTGCCATTTTGCTACCTGTCGCATATGCCGTAAAGTCAGATTGCAAAACATAGGCGGTGTCCCAGGAATGCGGTTGCCGGACCGACGGCCGTATTATGACAATGACACGACTACCCGCTGAATGGTGGCTGTATGAGGATAGAAAACTTTGGCAAATAGAAAATTGCTATTGGTAACGGGTACCTGTAGTATTTGACCCGTTCCCAATAGAGGCAGGCTCTGGCGGCTCCGGTTGGATAATTAGAGCCTAGGTGGCGCTAGTCAGTAACCTCTTTAGGACTTTATAGACGTTACGTGACCTAAGGTCACATCAACATCATTGAACAGCGCTCACCGCGAGGGAGAGAGGCTGAGTCACAGCTGCGGTGGAGAGAGCCTGAAACCGCCGGAGGCACAGAAAAGGTAAGTTCAGTGTTATATCCCCATATCCCTTCTATAAGATGCACCCCATTTTTAATTAAATAATGTAAAATATAATAGTTTTTTTAAAATTTAGGCTCCAAAAACGGGGTGCGTCTTATACAAGGGAGCGTCTTATACATAAGGGAAATACGGTAAATGAAAAGTGTCTCCCCACAGGATAGACTTGTTTGGCCAACGGTTATTGTGTGGTGTTGGTATAACCCAAGATTATTGCCATGACATAATTACAGCCTAGGTGGCGCTAGTCAGTAACCTCTTCAGGACTTATATTATAAGCTCCTCCCTACAGAAAATAAGGACCTCCTCTATGACCCAATGGTCACACCAACCCCATGCAAGGAAAGCCAAACACGTCCTGAGGGCTCATACAGGAGATCTGAGAATAGACTCAAGGTCAAGGTGGCCCAGTCTGTTTGGGACTTTGGGGTAAATCCAGACCTACGGGCTAGTTACGCTAGAATGTGTGGCGTGTTTACGCTAATGTAAGTTCTATGCACTCCTCTCGCTTGTACGTACTTTGGCTGCTTTACTCTGCCCGAACTCTACCTTAACTTTGCTTAGCGTAAGCATTGACGTATGTAATGGATTTACTTACGTGACGGGCAAACCCAGCCCATGCTGTCTAATATAAATGCCTCCCTCCGCCCCCAAAGCGTTATTACGGGTGTCGTATTGATGGTCCCGCCCCTTCATTCGTATTTACGCTGATGGAACGTTTATTAGGAGTTACGTGGCGTAAAAATCTGTGGCACGCAAGCGCAGTAAATACAAATAGCCGATTTGAAGTCATCAGTTAGCGTAAATATGCCAGTGTACTAGCTCAGGATCCAGCCCTTTATCACGCTCTGGATTCAGTACAATGAGTCAATAAGTCATAAGGAAAATATAATGCAATTTATTTATAGCATAAACATTGATCAGGTTCCTAGGATTCATCAGATATTACTATTAAGTTGCTATTTTTTTTTTTTAAAGCCAATCAGTTTTTACCGTTTCCTCCATCTGTAATTTCCATCCATCCTGCATGGGATTTCCATGATGGCAATAAAACAGTTTCTAGCATTAATCTCCATGGCGATTACATTTTACAGCCTCTATTTTAATAATTGTGATCCCATTTGCTACTTTGCAGAGAACTAGAAGTGCTTTGCAGCTGCTCGGTGAGTGCATTTACTGTCCCCCCGGCCATTGTCCTCGTCAGCGTTTTGTGACATAATACGAGTGTTTTTTCAGCTGCCGTCCTGCGATCAGATACAAGAGAACGTCACAGACCGGCTCACAGTGTCCGGGGTTAACTGCAAAGAAGGATTCAGCCCATACTGGGTGTTTCATCAAGAAACCTTGTAAAATGACTTTGCTGGTGACAGAATATGAATATCCAGCTCACTTTATTGTTACCGTACTAAATATAGCATCCAGAATGTTTTTTCTCTTTTAATAAGGAAAACAGGTGGAAAGTTACACCTGGGGTAAATCATTATGAATGTCAAGAAGAGTAAAAGTAATGTTATTCTGTGCATGCATGGAGAATACTTTGCTTTTGCTTATTGCCCATTGACCAACGTTACTATTACACTGTTATTTATACCTCTCATCTCTAATACTATTATTATATTATTATATTATTACACCGCTAA
>WWET01001922.1:94647-110660 GCA_011038615.1 Limnodynastes dumerilii | reverse complement strand
CACTGGACTGGACCACGAGACTGGAACAGGACTGGAACACAGGACTGGAACGCAGAACTGGATCGCAGGAGTGGAATGCAGGAGTACCAGGCACCTAGGAGACCTAGTTGTTCTGGCACTGATGGACCAGTGCACAGGGTTTAAATAGTGCGCCCTGTGCACCGATTGGCTGGAGGAGAGGAGAGCAGGAACACCATTGGAGAAGTGCGATCACCTGATCCATCCAAGATGGCCGCGCCCATGGATCGAAGTACTGCTGGTTTGCCGCCAGAATTCCATGTGAGCAAACGCTGCAGTAATACTGGTAAACCAGGGCTGTCAATGCAGGAGTACCAGGCACCTAGGAGACCTAGTTGTTCTGGCACTGATGGACCAGTGCACAGGGTTTAAATAGTGCGCCCTGTGCACCGATTGGCTGGAGGTCTGGAGAGCAGGAACACCATTGGAGAAGTGCGATCACCTGATCCATCCAAGATGGATCGAAGTACTGCTGGTTTGCCGCCAGAATTCCATGTGAGCAAACGCTGCATTAATACTGGTAAACAGGCACAGGGCTGTCACTGTTTCAGTGACAGCCTCCGACGGACCGCAGTCGCTGCACAGCGGGAGATGGCAGTTCTCAGGGGGCCAAAGCATAGGTAAGTGCAGCGTCTGCCGTGGGTTGTGATACATACCATACACATATCATTAATATTCATACCATACACATATAATTAATATTCATACCATACTCATATCATTAATATTCATACCTTAATCATATCATTAATATTTATACCATACACATAACATTAATATTCATACCATACTCATTTCATTAATATTCATACCATACTCATTTCATTAATATTCATACCATACACATAACATTAATATTCATACCTTACTCATATCATTAATATTCATACCTTACTCATATCAATATTCATACCTTACTCATATCATTAATATTCATACCTTACTCATATCATTAATATTCATACCATACACATATCAATATTCATAGTTTTAGTTATTTAGTTATTCATTATAATCATCCTATTAAGCAACAAAATAGCTTGGAAATTAACCAAGTAGGGTAGTTGACAGAGCCATATAAAGGGGTGCACAAGAGGGGCTGAATGCTCATGGCTGAAGGTGCGGCCATTAACCTAATATATGTGGTTAATTTGGGTGTTAGTTTGGGGCTAGGGTGTGCCCGTTTTCTTTTCTGCCCCTTGGTACTAGCATTCTGGTTGTAGAGCTGTGTAATTAGGAAACTTGGAAAGCATTTTTCTCTGTGCACTCTAAACGTGCATTCTAAACATTCTACTAATACCATCATCTCTCTCCTATGTTTGAGTCATCCGTTATATCTTGCATATACAGAGCCCTGTCTATAGCTGGCAATGTTTACATAGTATCTTGTAACATGTATCCTCGTTCAAAACCCTGTTATAAATTAGCTGTTATAGAAATCTTTTCCAGTTATATTTGGATTTTGAATCATTCTGAAGTTTTGGGTTCTTTGATCTTTTACAATGTATATTCTATGTACCCGGCTGGGAGCGGATATTTCAATAAATACCTAGAATTCTTTATGATTCAGGGGCTACATGGGTGTTGAAATCTCTGCTCCAAACATTGATTTGTTGAAAGTTCTTGGACGAATTCCGGTAGAACTAAACTTCTGAGGGAAACGTCGGTGCCCCCAAATGGAACAACGGAAAAAGGATCTGAAAACGCGTTGGGCTCCTAGGTATATATGAGGATTGCAGAAGTGTGCCAGCTTTCAGCACATTGGCTCAGAGTGACATTGCATGACATTAAAATAATGCTTTGCAGGAAATAATGTCTAAATCTACAGCATATTACAAGTATATACAGTATATAATATTGTTCATAACCCCTGTGGAAAAAAAAATGGGTCCAATATAATAAGTAAAACCTGCGGAATGTAAGAAATATGCTTTCTAGGAAATTAATATTTTGTTTTACAAGTGTTTGAGTGGGGGGACCAGTGTGATTTTGGCTAACGTTACTCCTATGGCACAATATCAGACAATGCTTTGTGGGTTATGTCTGGCAGCTAAAGCTGGCACAGAGAGAGAGCAGAAATATTATTCATGCAAAAACAAATGGCTTATTAAGCCCCTTAAAGTGGTAATGTCACAGCGAGTACAGTGGCTTCTTTTCTTTTCATCTGTATAGTTTGTGTGTGATAATGGGCCAGATCCAGACCTACATACACGAGCGATTTCACGCTTGCCACTGACATAAAATCGCACATTAGTACTTACTGTGCATGTGCGCGGCAGATGTTACACCATGTGACATGTTTGAGAGCGTACGTTCTAGTCACGTATCAGCACTGTAACTATGCACGAAGGGGCGAGTCAGCAATACAACACCCATAATCGCGGGGTGAGGCATTTAAATTGTACAGTCTGGGCATACTTAGGCAGTTAGGTACCTGAGGCCTATACGTACGTCAGTAGTTACACTGTGTAAAGTTAAGGTAGGGTTTGGGAAACATAAAACGGCAAAAGTACATACATGCGATGGGAGTTCCTAGGGGAGTGCTTAGAAAGTATGCGAGCGTAAATACGCTACGCAATGAAACGTATCAAGCACTTAGGTCTGGATCTACCCCAATGTCCCAGAGCCTGATTCAGACAAGTATGAAATAAGTACGCACAGATTCGCAAAAATAAGCAACTAAGCAGCACATGTGCTCCCATGACACTCCCCTGGTTTGTGCGGATTTTAGCTGACAACCACCACCATCAGGGCCGGCGGAACCCAGTAAGCGAGGTAAGCGTGGCAGGGGGGCGCCAAGCCAGCTAGGCTCTCCTTTCCATCTACCATCCCCCCTCTGGTCACCATATAAATGAAAAAATAAAAGAACTTTCAAAAAGTATATATATACTTACCTAATATTGGGCGCTCGGGACCCAGAATCCTCTGCTCTCCTCACTCCACCCTGCTCCCTTTTCACTGAATATTGGACGTGACATAATCACATCCAACACTTTCACTGAGGAGCGCACAGAGAGGAGTCTGACTCAAAAATAGGAGGGCGCAAATTTATTTTTTGCAGAGGGGCGTGAGACATGCTAGCACCGGCCCTGACCACCATAGATCTACCTTAACTTTCCGTGCGTATTGGTGTGCAGAGTTTGCTGAAGTAAGAACGGAAGCGCCTAACCCCGCCCATACTGTAAATACCGCCCGCCCACTTTGCGTCTCCTCGTACTTATGGAGGTCTGGCACGCCCATTCTTACGGAGATCAGCTCCTGTGCACGCGTCCTTTGTAGTTTTAGGTACGTTATTGAGTCTGAATACGGCCCCTGTTACTGAGTCCTTTGATCTAGCACCACATAGCCACCGCAAGCTGCCCTGGCTTTCCTACTCCTGCAGCATCTCCTCGGTCTCCTTCGGTCCTGGCCTCCGTTCAGGCGTGCTGTCTCCGGCTGATTCCCCGTCTTCTGGCGCTAGGCAGTGACGTTGCCAGGGCAACGTGGACGCACATTTGCTCGAGCTGTCAGGCTGGAGTCTGGAGCGCGTCCCGGTTGCCATGGAGCTGGCATTCCGTTGGCGCGCTCTCTGCATTTCTGTGATTGGTCAGCACTCCGTTTAATAGCCTCCCGGTCCACAGTGCAGGCGTTGGTTTTCTTTTCTGGTGCCTATAGCTTGCTACCTTTTGCCTTGTGCCTTCTTGCTCTTGAGTGCCCCATCGTTATCCTGCCTTGTACCTGCTTGTGCCCCTTTTGTCTGAACACCTCTCTCTCTCTCCCTTGCCGTTCTCATCCTCGTTGTATTAACCCTTCCTATTCCTGAGTGTCTGTGTTTGTATCCCTCAGGGGATTCCCTGCTGTTGAGTGAGTGAGTTTCCCAGTCTGTTCTGGTTAGTCAGTCCTGTATTGTCACCCCTAGTTTCGTCTGTTCAGTGTTTATTGTAGTTTGTCACAGTCCAGTCCCTTCTGGTACTTCTGTTCCTACTTACCCTCTCTCTCTCATCCATTTCCCCTCTGCCCTGCTTCCACTCTCTTTCTTCTGCCAGCCGTCGCCCCAGGGCCCGCGACCTGCGGGTAAATCTGCAGCATAAGTCTATCCTCACCATTAGAGGCTCTAGCGAAGAACCAGATCCTGCTAGACTCTGCACCCTGTTCAGGCTTCGTCCACTTCTTCCAGACGACTACCCTGGTCATCATCCCAGGTAATTCCGGTGGTGTCATAACATTATAACCGGCCATAAAGTATGGAACAGAATACGGCGGATGCCATCAATGCCCTCATTGCCCAGGTGTCTAACCTGGGGCAGATGGTTCAAGCACTTACGGAAAAAGTGAACTCCCAGGAGGGGGCCATCGCAAGACTTCGCATGTCTCCCAATCCTCCAGCCAATCCTCCACCTCCTCCCGCAAATCCAGTCACGGACATAAAGATCAATCTTCCGGATCGATTTTCTGGGGACAGGAGCAAGTTCAGCCAGTTCAAGAACAGCTGCCTTTTGTACTTCCAGCTTCGCCCCAACGCTTCTGGCAACGAACTCCAGCGCATCGGCCCCCAGTCATGGGCCTTCAGCTTATCTCCGGATCACCGTGCTCGCCAAAGTGTTGAGGAGTTCTTTCAAGCTTTGGGTCTGCTGTATGAAGACACAGACCTGGTTGCCACCGCCGAGACTCATCAGCGGTTAAACAAGGGAGAAGGACGTCTGAGGTACACGCTTCCGAGTTCAGACACTGGGCAACTCTCTCCCAGTGGAATGATCCTGCTCTCTGTAGCCAATTCAGGGATGGCCTGGCTGAATCTATCAAGGATGCCCTAGTGCAGTATCCCACTACCACGTCATTGGAGGATCTTATGCTGTTGACAATTAAAATTGACCGCCATCTGAAGGAAAGACGTCTGGAGAGGGGAGTTACCCAGAACTCTCCTATGGATTCTATTTTCTTTGGATCGCCACCTGAAGAGGAGCCCATGCAAATTGGGACTTACCGTCTCACCAGGTAGGAAAAGAATAGACGTCGCACCTTAGGACTGTGTATCTACTGTGGGGGCGAGGCCCACATGGCGGATCAATGCCCGAAGAAAAAGTCTTCCTCGGGAAACGCCTAAACCCGGTGGATTTGGAAGAGGTCCATCTGGGTTTGAGTCTAATCTCTTCTAAAAACTCTCTTCTTGTTCCTGCCAAAGTATCTTTTGGGGGACTCAACTTTGAGGTTACCGCTTTTGTTGATAGTGGAGCTGCCGGAAACTTCTTGGATTATTCCCTGGCGCACTCTCTCAGAATTCCCTTTTATGAACTCTCCCCTCCCATTTCAGCTTTTGGCCTAGATGGCATGCCTCTCTCGGGGGGAGTAATTACCAAGATTTTGTCTCCTGTTCTTCTCACCATGGGCATCTGTCATATGGAGGAGATTGAGTTCTTACTCATCAACTGTCACTCCACTCCGATGATTCTGGGACATCCTTGGCTCCAAAGACACAACCCTATCATTGATTGGGCTAAGGGCGAGATTAGCCGCTGGAACAAGGACTTCTGCTCTTCATGTCTTAAGGTTCCCTTGTGGTGTGTTGCTGCCACTGAGAATTGTTTTCTGCATCAGCATTCTGATTTCATTGATGTGTTTAGTAATAGCAACGCTGACTCCCTACCTCTTCATCGCCCTTTTGACTGTGCCATTCATCTGATTTTGGACAGCAAGTTACCCAAGGGAAGACTTTATTTTTTATCTCGTCCTGAGTCTGCAGCCATGAATGAATACATTCAGAATCTTCAGAAAGGATTCATCCGTCCTTCCAAGTCTCCGGTTGGCGCAGGCTTGTTCTTAATGGCAAAGAAGGACAGGTCCCTAAGACCTTGTATTGATTACAGGGCTCTTAATAAAATCACTGTACGGTACACGTATCCCATTCCTCTTATTTCTGATTTATTTGATGACCTCAAGGAAGCCACCATCTACACCAAGATTGACTTAAGAGGTGCTTATAACCTGGTCTGGAATCGGGATGGCGACGAGTGGAAGACGGCATTCAATACCCAGTGAGGTCATTATGAGTATCTCGTCATGCCTTTCGGCCTGTGTAACGCTCCTGCCGTTTTCTAAGACCTCATTATTGATGTTTTACGAGACTTTCTCAACAGATTTATGGTAGTGTACATCGATGACATTCTCATCTATTCTTCTTCCATGGAGGAACATTGTTGTCATGTACGCCAAGTGCTCTCAAAGCTCAGGGAGAATTCCCTTTTTGCCAAGCTGGAAAAATGTCTGTTTGAAATTACCAAGGTCACTTTCCTCGGCTACATCATTACCCCAGAGGGTTTTTCCATGGATCCAGAAAAAGTGAGTGCAATCCTGAATTGGACTCAACATTCCAACTTAAAAGCCATTCAGTGCTTCATGGGATTTCGGAATTTCTATCAGCGTTTCATTCAAGGCTACTCTGTGCTTATGTCTGCCATCTCGGACTTAACTAAGAAAGGGGCAGATCCTGGCAATTGACCTACAAAGGCGAAGGATTCCTTTTCTGCTCTGAAGAAGGCTTTTACATCTACTCCTGTGCTACGTCATCCCAATCCCAGTCTTCTGTTTATTATTGAAGTGGATGCCTCCGACGTTGGAGAAGGAGCAGTTCTTTCCCAAGAAGATCCTGGTGATAAAAGACTTCATCCATGTGCCTTTTTCTCCAAAAAAATTTCCTCTGCCGAAAGAAATTATGATGTGGGTAATCGGGAGCTGCTGGCCATCAAGCTAGCATTTGAGGAGTGGAGACACTGGCTGGAGGGCGCTCAACATCAGATTATGGTCCTCACCGACGAAAAGAATCTTGCCTACATGAAACTGCCAAACGCTTATCTCCTCATCAGGCTCGCTGGTCATTATTCTTCACCCGCTTCAACTTCATCATCTCATTCCGTCCAGGTTCCTTGAATTCCAAGGCTGACGCCTTATCTCGTTCTTTTCTCCTGGAGCATCCTCCCACCACCCCTCCTCTCTCCATTGTGTCTCCTAAGATCATCATTGCCGGCTTCACTCAAGATCTCCACTCTCAACTTCTGTGTGTCCAAGATCAGGCTACAGAACAGATTCCTGCCAACCGTCTGTTTGTCCCGGAGAGCTTCAGAAGAACAGTTCTGATGGAAATTCATGAATGCAAGTCTGCCGGTCATCCCGGTATTTCCAAGACCCTGGAACTTCTTTCTCGGTCAGTCTGGTGGCCTGCCATGTCACATGATGCCAAGGAGTTTGTCGGGAACTGCATGATTTGCGCCTGTAATAAGACCCCTCGAACTCCTCCCATCGGTCTTCTCCATCCTTTGCAATCTCCGAAGCGTTCCTGGACACATATATCCATGGAAGGTACCATCTGGGTGGTAGTAGATCGCTTTAGCAAGATGGCCCACTTTACCCCCCCCTTCGTGGTCTACCATCTGCCAGGATGCTTGCTGAGGTTTTCGTTTCTCAAATTGTCAGACTCCATGGTGCCCCCATGGACATTGTCTCGGACCGAGGCTCCCAATTTGTTGCCAGATTCTGGAGGTCTTTCTGCACTCTACTCAAGATCAAGATCAGCCTCTCCTCTGGCTATCACCCACGGTCCAATGGCCAAACGGATATAGTCAACCAATCACTAGAACAATATCTCCGTTGCTATGTATCCAAGCTGTAAGACAACTGGGTATAAAACTTGGCTTGGGCCGAATTTGCGTATAACATCACCACTCATTCCAGAACCAAGATTTCTCCCTTTTTCTGTGTCCTGGGCTATCATCCTCATGCTTGCTCCCTTATCCAATCCCGCACTGGAATTCACTCCAACGTCCAACACTTCTGCAGGAATCTGCGAGACATCTGGTCCAAAGTTCATCTCTCCCGTCGACAGGCTGCTTTTCAGACTAAGGCCAGAGTGGATAGTCATCGGCGCAAGTGTAAATTCAGGGTTGGCTATCCACCAAAAACATCAATATTCGACAACCCTCAAGGAAACTAGGACCACGCTTCATCGGTCCAGTCACCATTATTGAAAGAATCAATCCTGTCGCTTTCAAGCTAAGACTCCATTGCACCTTGAGGATCCCGCCCACTTTTCACGCCTCCCTTCTCAAACCTGTGAAGCGAATCAAGAAGCTTTCCACCCATCCTTTCTCCAAACCTCCTCCGTTACAAGTCCTGAACCAGATCCTGCTAGACTCTGCACCCTGGTCAGCCTCGTCTGCCTCTTCCAGATGACTACCCCGGTCCTCCATCCCAGGTAATCCTAGTGGTGTCGTAACAATTGTGTTGTGTCTTGACCTTCATACCAGTATCAGTGGTGCATTTTTCTAAAACCCCACACACCAATGCTCCATTGTTCCAAAACCCCAAGTGTTCAATGTTCTAGAACATAGTGAAGGTGGTCCATTGTCCACAACTCCAAGTATCAGTGGTCCATTGTCCACAACCCCAAGTATCAGTGGTCCATTGTCTACAACCCCAAGTATTAGTGTGTTACGATCCTGAACCCTCAGCACGGGAAGTCTAACCACAGTACGGTATTTCTCATAATAGGGATGGACTTGGTTGCGTAAACAGTGGCAGGTCACGGCCCCCAGAGGACAGTCACGCACTATGGTGAGTAAGAGGGATAAGAATTCACCAGTACAAGGACAGTAGAGGATGAAAGACAGGTACAAGTGGAGAGAGAGAAGTAGTGATGTCATTTTATAGGGCATTGGTGCGGCCTCATCTGGAATACTGGGGTCAGTCCTGGAGGCCGTATCTCCAGAAAGACCTAAATATATTAGAGACTGTGCAAAGAAGAGCAACTAAAATGGTGCATGGCCTGTGTCACACAACATACAGAGACATACTAGAGGAAGTAACATGTATAGCTTGGAGCAGAGAAGAGCAACTAAAATGGTGCATGGCCAGTGTCACACAACATACCAAGAAAAACTTTTAGAAAAATGACTTTACTGGAAGGGTAGTTGATATGTGGAATAATCTTCTCTCTTAAATGGTAGAGGTAAAACAGTAGAACAATTTAAACATTCTTTGGAAGTAAGGATATCCTAAATCTTAAACACAGTTGAGGGTCAAATAGAGGCTTGGGTTAGTATAGTTTCAAACAATTGGGCAGACTGGATGGGCTCTCTGGCTCTTATCTGTCACTTTCAATGTTTCTAAGTTCAGCTCTGATTCTGTGTTGTGGAATAAAATACATGGTAAGCTTCCATAGCATTGTCTTCTAATTAGTAACATCAGACGTCCTACAAGAATAAAAAAAACACCCGGTGGTGGGTTGGAAAGTCTCAGGAGCAGAAGTGCTGCCCATCTGTGGGAGTAGCAAGGGATGCAAATAGCACAGTACGGGCAGGCTTCAGCCCTCACTAACTATCCAGACTCCCACACTGTCCCCATTTTACATGGGGATAGTACAGAAATCTTAAGGTAGGGGATCACCCAGTGGACAACCAGTTCTCCGATCGCGGTCTGGATGTGGTCCATCATTATTAGTATTTCCATCATTAGCACTGACACAGGTGGGCATATTTTTCAATCATGCCTATATTGAACTTTGTCGAATGATGGAACACCTGTGATGCCACTTCATCAATTTGTTCCTTTAACAGTGTTTTTTATCAGTTTTCCCGCTACTGATGTCAGGTCACTGGTTGGTAGTTGCCGCTTCTTCTCTACTTCCACTTTTATACAGAGGGATGACATTTGCTATTTTTGCTCCTGTTATTAGTGACTGGTTGAATAATTCTGTTCATGGTTTTTCCAGCACCCCTTAAGCTCTTTTAGTATCCTAGAATGTATCCCATCTGGCCCCATTGATTTGTCCACTTTCAGCTTTGGATGTTCTTTTAATACCCATTCATCAGTGACAGTAGTAGTAATTGCCTCCTTTGTATCAATAGTCTCCTATATAAAAGGGGTTCCTTCCCCTCTCTTTTTTTTGTGAATACTGAATAGAAATACTTAGATGATCTGTCATAGCCCTATCACCCTGAACAACAAGACTCCTGCTCTCCATTTTGAACCTCACCATACCCTCTTTAGTTTTTCACCTTTCATTTATATAACTAAAAATGCTTTTGTCACCTTTTTGTATCAAATAGGCCAGTTTTTCCTCAGTTTGTGCCTTTGCTGCCCTCATAATCTATTTAGCCTCCTTCTGCTTTGCAAAATACTCATCATACTTTTCATCCCAAACAACCCGAAGCTGCATCCCTTGTGGACATCAGCTCCTGCACGAGAGGTGGGCCGAGGCATTTAAAGTGTACAGGAAGGGCTTGGCTCAGTCCTTACATACAATTCAGTATTGGCCATAAATGCTTAAAGTAGGGTCCTGTGCACAGGTCCTTCATCTGCAGGTTAGAAAGCATGTAGGAGGACAAATTTGTTCTTGGACCAGTTAAGTTGCAATGCATAGGGTGCATAGGGGAGAATGATAGAAACTGGAAGAAAATCTTACCCTGCACTGATGTTCATATTTCAGCTGAGCCAGTCATAAGGGTCTCTGACATAATGTAGGCAGGGGAGCTGAGCATGCACTGTTCTCTGGGTGGTTTGGTGTGGGATCGAAGAACAGTAAGGTGAGGAGAGATGGAGCAGACTGAGAAACAGGACCCTGTAGGGTTGAGCACAACTGTCTGGAGAATGAAATACACGTTTAAATAACCACAGAATTCTCTGAGAAAAATATTGCTAATCCTAGGGGTGGAATGGGGTTTCCAAGCAACCAAAAATCGCCCCCCTCCAGGTGCTCCCTGTTCCATCCCTTTTGTTTTGCTTTGCACTAGAGAATAATTTAAGAAGGTGCAATATTTCCTCCTATTTCCCTGAGCTTCATCCTCTCCGCTGAGATTTTCTCATTCTTATACTAATGCAATGAATGCTCTGGCATCATCTATGGGATCATTTAAAGCGTTCCAGTGGTGTTGCTTGACCCAAGTTGTAATGTTAACTTTCTCTTGAACTTTTCTGTTGTCCTCTTAGGAAACGCAAACTTTTTTATAACCCCCAACGCGTAGTTTTGTGGCAGGACTCTAGAACACCCTGTTCTGAGTGATATAATGTTTTTACTGCTCATTTACAATGGACAACTGAGCCTTTAATTGGCAGAGCTGTCTTTAAGTGCCAGCTTTTAATAGCAAAGTCCGATCGCTTCCAAAATGTTCCTCTAAGATCGGTTAAGTGTCTCTCGGCTCCATAGCGCACACGGACTTCTGTCTGTTTTTCTTATTTTGAGAATCCACAATTACAGTCTCTGACCACAGGACACTTGACAAAGCCAGCAGGGAAGCGTTGGATCCAGTTTCAAAGTTTTGAGGTAGTTGGTACCATTCCGACTCGAGTTTGTGTCCAACAGTGAAATATCTAGTGGTGAGGTGCAAAGACCATATAGTATCGAATTATTTCAACATCAGCATTTGTATCAGCAGTTGATATCTCTCATGCCCTGGGTTTCTATACATTGCCAAATGTAAACATACTGGTGAACTTGACCAAACAGTATATAATTATGAAAATATCATAGTATTGTTTTACAGAGGTGTTTGGACTGGAAGGCGAATAAAATGTTTCTTTAAGTGATCCTGTAACTGAGATTTAGAGAGAACAATGATTTTTGGCCATGGTCTGACCTTTGTTTCTCCACTCTGTTGTTGGATCAGACGTTTCCATGCCCTGTGAAGATGTTTAGAAATCTAGTTCCTTTTCAGCTCTCTCTGTTTCGAATATGCAGCCTTTTTAGAATTTTTTTATATGAATGGTTGAGTGAGTCGACTCACGCATAATCACCCATTCGCTGACTTTTAGTGTTGGGTGGGTTAGGGTTAGGCTCTTAGGAAGGGAGAGTTAGGGTTAGGGCCATAGAAGGGGGGGTTTAGGGTCAGACTGCAGGGAGTGGGGACTTAGGGTTAATCTATAGAGAAGGGAGGTTTAGAGTTAGGGTCAGACTAGGGAGAAGGGAGGGTTAGGGTCAGGTTGCGGGGAAGGGAGAGTTAGGGTCAGGCTACGGGGAAGGGAGGGTTAGGGTAATGGAATAGGAGAGTTAGGGTTAGAATTAAGGAAACAGTTGGTGTAGTTTTTCCTCTTACCTATTGGAGCACCGTGTACAGTGCTCCAGGGTTTGATTACTATGCCTCATCGAGACATAAGCAATCGATATCCCTGCCAGTTTGGAATTGGCTGGGAGAAATAAGGCCATTCACAATGGGGACCCACATTCGCCCAGCAACAGGGGGGGAAAAGGGAGGCGGCTGTGATGGGCCCTAAGGTTCCGAGTGGCCGCTGCAAGCCACTGCTGCAGACACTCTTAAGGAAGGATGGGGGCCCCCAAAAACATGTGTACCGGACCCCAAGGTTTCTGTTGCCGGCCTGCTTTAAACATCCAAGGCCCGATCCTGGCGATGTAGTGTATCTCTGCCTTATTCTGCACAATTCCTCTATGTACAAACACTCTCACACAGGAAAGCTCTGGTCCTCAGCAACCAAGGAAAAGGAAAAGTGGAAATGTTGCCCATAGCAACCAATGAGTCTAGTTCTCACTTTCCTCCAACATCTCCATCTTTCCTTTTCCCCCGTTTAGTAAATATAGCCCTTGGAATTCTGCAGTTTAGAATTTTTTTTAGATCGTCTGATTGGTTGCCATGGGAGATGCCAGGTTGTCTGTGATCTTGCATTGCGGACTGTAAGATAAATGTTCAGCCAGATGACTGCTGGGATTTATTGGCTATATTGCATTGGTGGGATGAGGATTAGGTCTGTAAAATCTTTATTAGCCTGGCTGACAACGTGTTCTCATCAAGTGCTACATTTGGGACCCATGAGCTGAAAATGAAAGCGACACTAGTTCACGTCGCATAATGGTACTGAACTAGCAGAGAAACTTTTATATGCAGTCAGAGTATGGATGACTTACGTTACCTCTGCCATCGCTTCTCCAGAGCCAGGAAAACAGAATAACTTCTACAGCTCCCCGGATACTGCCATGTTCCTGTAATACAATGTTTTCTGTTCTGTTTTATGTTCATTAAAGATGGTTTTACAGGAGATCTCCAACATTAATATCATGCAAGAGATTACATTGTACTGTTTATAATTACTTCAATTATATTTACTGGCCTCTAGGCATAACTGAAACCACTTACACAAACAAACAAACAAACAAGTTTATAGATTAATTCAACTTTGTGTATAGTGTATAGTGTGTCGTGTATCGTGTATAATGTATATTGTCTAGAAATCACTATTGATAAAGAATCTATGGTTCGAAACGCGTCGGAGTGTGGTCACCACTTGGAGGAGTCTCATCTCCTTGGATGCCTGAAGTCTCACTGCTAAGACTGTATCCCGGGTATTGTGGTCAGAGCCTGTGTGATGGCTAGACGGGTGGGAGGCCCAGGGTGGCTTGTGATGGACTTCTGGCTTTTACAGGAGGGTTCAGGTATTCTTTAGAAACTTGTGGCACTTTTCTTTTCTCTTTTCTCTTTTGTTTGAATATTTACATTGTGAACAAAACACTGAACACTATTTATTTATTTCTCTGAACCACCCTGGTATATACACTTGTCCGTTATAGGTATATAGCTTTATTTTAGAGTTGACAAAATATCATTGCACATATTAGCAAAAATATTTATATTGTCTGTTTGTAGAGTGAGTAGAGTAGAGTAGAGTGGCACTCTAGTGTGGCCTGCGCTAATTTAGAGTAGGCAGCGTCTAAGATTCACCATCATTTTGTATTCTCTGCCCACTCTCAACTCTGCTCCTGGCTCTCTCCACACTGCTCCTGGCTCTCTCCACTCTGTTTCTGTCTCTTCATCCGCTCTGTCTCCACTGCTCCTGGCTCTCTCCCCACTCTCTCCCCTCTGCTCCTGGCTCTCTCCCCACTCTCTCCCCTCTGCTCCTGGCGCTCTCACCACTCTCTCCACTCTGTTCTTTGCTCTCCCCACTCTGCTCCAGGCTCTCCCCCCACTCTCCACTCTGCCCCTGGCTATCTCCCCGTTCTTTCCACTCTGCTCCTGGCTCTCTCCCCACTCTGTCCCCTCTGCTCATGACTCTCTCCCCACTCTGCTCCTGGCTCTCTCCCCACTCTGTCCCCTCTGCTCCTGGTTCTCTCCCCACTCTGCTCCTGACTCTCTCCACTCTGCCCCTGGCTCTCTCCCCGTTCTCTCCACTCTGCTCCAGGCTCTTTCCCCACTCTACACTCTGCCCCCGGCTCTCTCCCCATTCTCTCCACTCTGCTCCTGTATCACTCCCCTTTCTCTCCACTCTGCTCCTGGCTCTCTCCCCTCTCTGTCCCCTCTGCTCCAGGCCCTCTCTCTGCTCTCCCCTCTTCTTCTCCTCATCTTTCCATACCTCCACTTTTAAATGACCATACCCCCTACTTCTTCACTTCCACTTTAACCCCTGATCTCATTCATATACTGTAAATTCATTTTCTGAAATTATAGTTTTTGTTATAAATAGATACTAAAAACTTAATTTATTGTAGAATTCTAAATTTTGACTATGTTCAACTTCCAAGTAATTGATTGGCTGTAAATACATCAGTAGATCAGTAGATCTCACACTATATTGAATCATTCCAATAATCTCCATATACAGTATATTTTAGATTCCAATGAGGAAGAGAGCAAACAGGTTCATACAAAAAGATAAAACTGCAATGTACTTGATAAATAAAATCTTTGACAATGTTCTACTAATTGTTTCACATGTAATTCCATGTAATAAATATCTTTTACTTGTTAGGTGAACAATCTTGCCCTTACCTTCACAGGGACCTTATCAGATTTCACACGCCCATCTTTACATTTTATTGAAAGTAAGAGGAAACATACCTTAAATTATTTCACTTTATCTGTAAAAGTTGTAATAACTTTTTTCCTTCCTCAGGGTCACATACTTGTGAGATAAGGTACGTTGGATGATGAAATCAAATATAAATATATTTATTGCTGCTGTTGACATTAAACTATGTTGTTAACATTATTAACTGTGTTGTGTGATTTTTCTAGTGGATGTGTTTTTTTTTCCCAAAAGAAAACTAAAGGCTTCTAGCTGACATTTTCTGGTATGTAATAGCAACGTGAGAGCTAGAACCTGATTGGTTGCTATGGGCAACATCTCCACTTTTCCAAGTCCACAGCTTAGTAAATCAGACCCCTGGAGTCACTAAGGGTCTGATCCAGAGCGACGCTGGGCCGCTGTCCATAAGCACGGCCAGCGTAGCTCTGGTGCACTCCCCCGACACTCCCCCTGTGGCCGGCGTATTAGTTACGGTGCTGCACACCCCTTGGTCTGTAACTGCGCTGTAGTTACGGACGCCCGTTTCAGGGCACCCAGAGACATTAATTAAGTCGAGCAGCATTTGCCCGTCGCATGCGAAGAACGGCAGAAATGTCGTTCTTACGCATACAGCCGCCGTAAAAATGACAGTGGCCATAGGTCTAGATCTGCTCCTAAGAGTCATTCGCCTAAAGGTAAGTGCTTTAGCTAACCCGACCCTTAACCCTTTCCTAACCCTAGCCCTCTCTTTCCCGCAGCCTAACCTTTCAGCTGGGGGCTTTATCATTCTAGACACAAGGCTGGATAACCGGCAGCTGCATTTCTAATGATGGTCCGGATTCACAGTCACTTAGTTTTTGTCTTACATAGTTTTAAGAATTGAGCTACTAAAGACCGTGCATACACAATCTACATACAGAAATAGTACGTAGATAGCGTAACTAAGCTACTATGCATGTGTAGTAGATCAATTCTTAAAACAACTTACGTCAGACAAAAAACTTCGTAACTGTGAATCCGAACCGATATCCATAAATCTTGTTGAATAAATAGGTCAAGAAGTCTGATAATGAGAATTTCGAGATCCTTAAAAAAAATGTAAGACTTTTATCTATTTGATAAATGTAACAGAGCAATGAAGAATATTACTGGTGGAGCGACTGCTGTCCCCTCGTTCCCATCTCAGAAACTTACATCATTTCCTCTCCAAAACGTGGCTGTTATTTTATTGATCATTTGCA
>WWET01001922.1:88073-94326 GCA_011038615.1 Limnodynastes dumerilii | reverse complement strand
TTTGAATTGAATTAATAAAGGCAACTCAATGGTTTTTTTTTTCATGATTTGAAGTTAATAATTACAGAACAGATATTGTAATAGCTCTATTTATTATCAGCAAAAGATCTTTTTACTATTTAATACATTATCCATTTTGGGTTTTTTCCCAAAAGATTTACTGTACATGGAACAATGAACTTATAAAAAAAAAGTTGCAAAATCCATCATTTGTCAGATGTTTAGCTATCAAGCTAATTTGATTATATTTCCATAATTATGCAATGGAAAAAACTGAAAATAAGAGAAAAACATCGAAAAATTTACATATAGGAAAAACCACATTACAGGGAAGACAAATTTTATCTGTTTCCTACAGTATTAGAGATGAGAGGTGATCAATATCAGTGTAATAGTAACACTGGTCAGTATCTGTGCAATAATAATAATAATATAATAGTATTAGAGATGAGAGCCGATGTCTGCTAGTACAAGTGTAAATAACAGTGTAATAGTAACGCTGGTCAGTATCTGTGTAATAATACAGTAGTACTAGAGATGAGAGGCGATGTCTCCTAGTACAAGTGTAAATACAGTGTAATAGTAACGCTGGTCAGTATCTGTGTAATAATATAATAAAAATATAATAGTATTAGAGATGAGAGGTGATAAATAACAGTGTGATAGTAACGCTGGTCAGCATCTGTGTAATAATATATAATATAATAGTATTAGAGATGAGAGGTGATGTCTCCTAGAACAAGTATGAATAACAGTGTAATAGTAACGCTGGTCAGTATCTGTGTGCAATGAGCAAAAGCAAAGTATAAAATTACTTTCAAACCCCCTGACATTTATCATGCAGGTGTAAATTTACACCTGATTTCCTTTTATTTGCACCCTCTGAATGCATCCAACATCTCTGTATATTTTATAGTGCAATGTGAATGAAACAACTTTATTATATTTAAACGATCAGGAAGAAACTATTATATTTAAACTTTTGTAGCTTTAACCTATGTGGGAATATCGTTAGATCCCATTGTTGTAAGGAGAGTTGAGATGGAGGGGTCATTCACAACTCTTTACCTGGTGCACATATACAGCTATACAATCTCAGACCCTTCAACGTGACCCATTCCATTAGGTACACAAAACACGGCTTCTGAGTTTCCAACTGCCAGTTACTATGGTAACCACCTTTGTTGAAGTGAAAAATATTTTTGAAACATCAATTAATTCTTTAAAATCAGGTGAGCGACAGTTGGAAGCTCAGGAGCGGAGTATTGTGCACCTGGTGGAAGGGGTCATGTTAGAGGGTCGGCAATCTTAGGAGCAATTGTCTTAATCTCATTCATTGTATACAATACCAGACCCCTTGTGTACTCCTAACAAGCAGACAGGTGACTGATGCGGTGGGTAGGCCTCAGACACAGCTGGCGGAAGGGGAAATGGAATGAGGGGGCTGCGAGAGTAAGAAGCACAGCTGTTCCTATTAACGATGCACAAGACTCTCCCTTAAGGGGTATAATGTAAGACAATGCATCCTATGAAACGCCGTTCCCATGGGAGGGATTTAAAGACTGTTACCATGGTAACATCTTACAGGTGGAAAGTATAAATGGGGTCTCCGGGGTAAGTAGAGTGGAAGCAGGTTTAAAATGAGACTTGAATTTTGGGTATTGTGACCACTTAGCTGCACTTCACAAAAAATAGGAAAGGATTGCATGGGAACACACAGGCCGGGGTGACAGCTAGATATTAATTGCTAAGAACTTTTAATGGTAACATTTTTATTTCAGTGACTTTGGGAGGAAGATTGACCAAAACTTGTAAAAAAAAAAAAAGAAGTTGTAACATTGCTGTTAGCAGCCAATCAGATTGTAGCTATGATTGTCTAGAATGAATAAATAAATGATTACTAGATTCTGATTGGTTACTATGGGCAACCCCTAACATTTTACATTCTAAAACGTTACTTTTTTAAAAAGTTTTAAAATGTCCTGGGGCCAGATTTACTAAGCTGTGGGTTTGGAAAGTGGAGATGTTACCCATAGCAACCAATCAGATTCTAGCTGATATTCTCTAGTATATAATAGAAAAATGAGAGCTAGAATCTGATTGGTTGCTATAGGCAACATCTCCACTTTTTTAAACTCGCAGCTTAGTGAATCTGGCCCCAGATGTGCATTTTGCTACCAGCGCTGTAACAATAGGCCACATGCATACGGTTAGCTGTATGTAGCCTCCACAACGGAAATAAACACCCGATATTTGTGATCCTAAATTGCGTACGGAATGGAGGACCACGTACAATGCTTGGGAACGTCCAATCTGCATACCTATGCTCACCCAGCAAGCGTATCTCTTACACGCGGTAAGTGGGCCCACCTCCACGCCAACACCACCTCCTCCACGCCATCGGAGAATGAATTCCACTCGGAACGCAGCATCAGGAAGCTGTGTCTAGAATTCACAGTACTAGAAATGCGCAGAACCAGCTGACAGCCCAGTTACGAACATACATAAGTCATCTGCCTTCATTAATTCAGGATCAGGCCCCATGTGTTCAGTGACATTATTTAGGAATTATCCTGATTGTCGCGGCCTCTCTCAGGGGTCCTGACAACTAGACAACTATTCATCAGCTTACTTGAATAACGTCTTGGCTTTCATTCCTGTACAGATATTGCTCTGTAATAAGACATGACAATAGACATGTACTAAAGTAGACATAGGCAACCTTTGGCGCTCCAGGTGCTGTGAAAGTACAACTCCCAGCATGCTCCAACAGCCTAGGCATGACTGACACCTGACAAAGCATGATGGGAGTTGTAGTCTCACAACATCTGGAGTTCAACCGATGCCTATACCTGTATTAGAGGATACTCCTGTGTACAATACAACTTCCTGTTCTGTCACCCTCATGTGTCTGTGTCTGTGTCTGTTCCCATAAGAGATTTCTGGGAACTGACAATAATAAAAATAAAGCAGAGTCAATAAAATAATCTAAGTAAAAGTACTTTATAGACGTAAAGATCTTATGATAATAATATAAGATAAAGTGTATTACTTTTCTTTTATTTTTTTTAGGCCTGATTACTCTCATAATTGCCTGAATAAATAATGAGGATAGGCATTTTAACAGATTTTTGCAGGTCTATAGAATCAATCACCTTTAAAAAGTTCCGATCAGGACGAAACGCGTTGCTAGAGCATTGTCTGAACTTGCTAGTAAAACATTGTTCAATCTGTTGAACACTGCGCATCACTAACATTGCAGAGATGTTGACGCTATTTCTCCTAATACACAGACACAGTACAGACGGAACATATTACAATGTTACTGGGTGGTCACCCTGTTTTCTATTTGGGAACTATTTGAAGGATTATTTCAGATGGAGAGACTGTTTATCGCTTCCTATGGACTGGGTAACATCTCTGATTCTATACAGTTTTTTAGACATTGCGATATATGTAGTTTCTTTATGATATACAGATGTGACCAGATACACCTTCCACTAAAATAGGAAAAGCTTGCCATAGATGGAGTGATAGGCCATGCATAGTGGGCTCACCCGCTGGGGAAAGGTGATAGGGTCTAAAAAGAACAATTAAAGTCTGTTTATTCACCATTTAGTTTGTGCTTAATATGATCAATAGAGCTGACGTCACCCATTCATACACATGGTGTAATATTCCGGCCAGTGACTAATACAGGTTTGAACAAGGAAACTCCCACTTTGTTTGTTGAATGAGTGATGTCAGCTCCATTAAACTGGAGTACCAATTTCAAGTAAATGGTGAGTAAACAGACTATAATGCTTTATTTTACAGTCTACAATTAGCTTTACTCTCCATTGGCCAGATCCAGAGCTACAATGTTGCGAATAAAGCACCTTGGAGTGTAAAGGTGTACGTGGTCACATCTGTATGGATAGATCCCATCACTTCTGACAGGCTTTCCTCATTGTTACTGCTCTGTGTGGTATCATACAGTATGAAGTAGTGCGGATACAATCTAATAGTTATGAAGGCAATTTGTTATTAGTTTTGATTAAATTAATGCTTTTATATTATATAAATATATAGATTTTTCAAAATTTATTTGAATTTAATAAATATATTGTGATTGAGACCAATGGAATTTTTTTGTGTTCAACCTTTGCAAGCCAATTGAATTGATTATCATTTTTCTACATTATAACACTGCTATATTTTGCTGTTATAGATGCATTGTTTTCAAGGAAGAGATGAAAATACATCCAAGAAGATGCAAAATATTGACTCAAATTTAGTGATTATATTTAGTAGTGTAAAACTTGAGCTAAAAGTGATGTTTTGCAGCTCAGCTCAGGGGTGTTGGAACCTTTGTACATTGGGGCTGGGGGGTCAAGATATAATCTCGCGTTGGTTGCCCCTTGTCACGTGCCTGAATTTTATCAAAATGAATACAATTAAATAGAAATCATTCAGTCTATTTGAAAGGAGAGGGAGAGATCGTCAGTGAACGTCACATGACACACTCACAAGAGTAATTTACTCTGTATGTCAGTGAACCAGAGTTGGCTGCAATGCTCAGAATGTTCTCTAGACCAGTGTCTGTCAGGCTAACGCTGTTCTTCACTGACACACAGTTACATGACACACAGTGAAAAACAGCATACTGCATAATCCCAGCAGCTACCTTTATAGAGTTCAAGACTCCGCTCTAGTTTAAAGTTTAAAATTAATATTAAACAAAAACTAATGGCGCTAATGGGAGTTTAAGCAGCTGTAGGTGAGGTTTTGCTACACTCACAAAAAGACATAATAATAAACATCATTGTGTATTATAGTTTTACATTGCTATATAGTGACTTTTTAAACCACAGTTTTCAACTTAATTATATAGCTTAGATTGTAAAATCTGTTAATTTGTGGAACTTTCGTATGAGGCGACATCCAGAACTCCGCTTGCAATCCGTTTACTAGCGTAGCGTATTTACGCGTGCATACATTCCATACACTCCCCTTGAATGTACGTACTTTGACCGAGTTCCACTTTCCCAACCCTACCTTAACTTTTGGTCGCGTAACCGCTGTCGTCCGCACACGTACGGATGGGTAACACGGACTTACGCAGCTAAGCACGCCCATACTGTACACCTTACATGAAATCCCCTGCCTACATTGCGTATTTTAGACGGACTTTTGGCTCACGTAAATTTGGCACGCCCACACGTACGAATTTACTCAGCAAATACGTGAATGACCCATACGCTCAAAGTTACGTTACGTAGCGTATTATCTGTCGTGCGTATGCGCAGTACATACAAAATAGCCATTTTATGTGTTCGCCAGGCGTAAATTCGCACAGAAGCGTTGTTCTGGATCTGCCTCATAGTTCCCTAATACACTTATTGATCTATACAGCAGCAGAGACCGTTTTCCTTATATTTTATTGAATTATTGTATTGATTTTGTTATGATTCATCAAAGCCGACTTATCTTTTTATTGAATATTTATTAGCGCTGTACCAGTATCTTTAAAATGAATACTGTCCAGTATTTGTATGCAATACAAATAAAGGATTAGTTCCGAATTATCCCCATAGCTGGGTTGGAAAACTGCCCCTCTTGCGGTATCATTCAACTCCCCAGCATGTGAGGTGCATTGCCGGCCTGGTCAACTAGTGGCTCCCCAGGTGTTATGAAACTACGACTCCCACCATGCTTTGACTGCATGGGCATAGTTAATAATTGTAGAGGTTATTTCATATCGCACCTGCTGTAATATACTGTACTGTAGTCTCATGGTCAGATGAATATTCCCCAGACTTGTTGTTTATCTGTACTAAGACAAATATTGCATCACGGGGATATTCTTGGTGTATTACAGATCCCTGTTTCCAAGAACATTTGTAATATTTACAATGGGGAATATAAAAGATCATGAAAACATTTGACATCAGACTTTAATTGATCAAAATTCAGCACAAGGCTTCAGCTCTATCTCTCATCACGTGTGTGCCGCCATGAGATAAGATTTGTTTTATAACCAGACGGGGATAAAAGGAAAGATTCAACAACTGGCAAGAAAAAGGTCATTACAATCTAGGACAAGTCTGCAAACATGCAGCGATTGCAGGTACAATATAAAAAATAACTATATAAATACATAGAAAGCAATAAACATTATACGTTTAAAAACTGACACCAAAAAGTTCAGTGTATTAAAATGAATGTTATAGATGTGTAACTAGGTTTAAGCATATAGAAGCCTTGAGAAGTT